>CM060321.1:8173094-8175594 GCA_030674155.1 Stramonita haemastoma | reverse complement strand
TCTTTCCACCTAGATCGGGTGGTCTAGGTGGTAACGCGTCTTGCCTAGAAAGCAAAAAGTCTGGATCAGAGTGTGCAGTGGTTCGTACCCCGTTTGGGCCCAAAACTTTTTTTCCCCCATCCATTAGACCCTGAGTGGTGGTCTGGGCGCTAGTCTTTCGGATGAGACGATACACCGAGGTCCCGTGTGTTACACATCACTATTTAGCGCACGTAAAAGAACCCACGGCAACAAGGGGGTTGACCTGGCAACATTAAGTAAAAAAAAAAACAAAAAAAAAACACTCTCATAGGGAAACAAATTAATACAGTGCATGCAGGAAAAAAAGAAAAAAAAAAGGGTAGGCGCTGCACTTGTGGCGACGCGCTCTCCCCGGGGAGAGAGAGCAGCCCGAATTTCACGCAGAGAAATCTGCTGTGACATAAAGTGGTACAAAATACAAAATGAACCCATGTCAAACTCAGGTAAAAAAAACAAACAAACAAACAAACCAAAAAAGAACCCTATGCCTTTTGCAAAATTCGAACCTGCCACCTTCTATCCATAAACCCGATGATCTAACCATTGCCAGGGTGACTGGTAGGTTGCAACACAGAAATTGAATGCACCAAGCAATCGTCTGTAGACATGCAGGATGAGCTGGCTTGAGATGTCACGGGCTAAAACGTGTCAAACACTGCATTACACGGTCATTGCAGATTATGCAAACATTGCAAAGAAGGCTGGTCGTCACATTATCGCTGCTGTAGAGTTAAGATTGTTGACTGATTTAATTTTTACATTTTTTTTTAAAATGTTATACTACTTTTATGTCACAGCAGATTTCTCTGCTGCGTGAAATTCGTGCTGCTCTCTCCAGAGAGAGCGTGTCGCCACAAGTGCAGCCCTACCCATTATTTTATCTCATTTTTTTTATAAACAGCCCCGAGCCACACTGGGACTCCAACTTCCCGATATTTCCTCAGGGATGGTGTCTAAACACGACTCCTATGTGCATGCTAGGGTTTTTTTAAATAATAATTTTGTCATCCGCTCTCATACTCACCTCATCCAGTCCAAAGGACTAGGGGGACGAGAGAAACCAACGAGATCTTTTTCATGCTTCACGTCCTGTGTGGCTGTAGGAGCGTTGCAGGTGGCAGCATTAGTGTCAACCATGATTCTTGGCGGCTCTTCTCTCTGCCTCGACTGTCCTGCAGATGGTTTGCTAGGTTGTGTTGTGGTGTGACAACCACATCGCTTCTCCTCTTTATGGTGAGAGCAAGCTCTTGGGCCCACACTTTGATTTTCTTCAATAGTTATTGGTCTTGTGTTCTTGTGATATCCGTCTACTGGCACACAATTGATGCTCTTCCGAAAGGCGGACGGTCGGGTTAACGTGTGCGCAGATGTTCTGCGTGCGTATCCGAAATGATGGCCCGGCTGTACTCCAGTCTGCTCCAAGATGTCGAAGGGCTAAACCCTGCCTGCTGCTTGCTTACCTAGTCCTTCGGATGAGACTTTAAACCTAGGCCCCGTGTGCGAACGCACGCAGAACATCTTACGCACACGTTAAATCCTGTTCCGCTTTTCGTAAGAGTAGGGCATCGTGTGCCCGGTGGGAACAGATGACATTTACAAAACTGCATACACACGGAGACTGGATGTACAAAAAAAAAGCACAAGAGTGCTTATTCCATTATCCTCGATATAGAAGAATAAATCCACCAAATAAATCAAACCTTGGACAGAGCCACGTGGGGAAACTTCTCAAAATGCAGCTGCGTTTCCTCGCCGGGGCGCCCGCGCTTCTGTCCTTGGTAGATGCGGGCGGCGGTGACGGTGGACACGCCCATGCCGTCTCCCAGGAAGAGGAGCAGGTTGTGGGCCACCTGGGTGTTGGGCTGCAGAGCCAGGGCGTCCTGCAGGGATTGCTGCCCCTGCTGCAGCCAGTAACGCTTCCCTGCAGCCTCTGCCTCTAGCACCGCTACAAAAAGTGTGTGTGAAATTGTATTGTGTTCGCATGCAGGCTTAGTTGTATTTAGACTATGCTAAATATATGTGTATACTTCACACATGTAGTACAAGCCCAAGAATCTTTAGACCTTAAAAGTGGGGAAAAGATACCGTGTATTTGCCTGTCTAGCCCCGTTGGCTCTTCACCAGTATGCTGGATCAGTAAAACAAACTTTAAAGGACTGACGGGCATGAGCTTTAGTACTTTAGTACTCCTATTGGAGAGTTTCGTTTGTGTAGGTGATTTGAACTTCCCAGAACTGGGTGTGTTGTGAACCCAATGGAAAATTGTGGCTGCGCAGTTTATTCTTGGTATTGCTTAGCTTGGCTTGGCTTGGTTTGGTATGGCTTGGGAGAAGAAGAAGAAGGACAACAACAACAACAACAACAAGAGTAACAGTAGCATCAGCAGAAGAAGAAGGATTAGCACCAGCAGGAAAAGGAGCAGGGTCAGAGGAGAAGAGAGAGAGAGAGAGAGAGAGAGAGAGAGAGAGAGAGAGAGAGA
>CM060321.1:8148094-8168094 GCA_030674155.1 Stramonita haemastoma | reverse complement strand
CGACCTATACAACAACACACGAGCAATCAATAACAATTAATAATTTTAACAAATTCGAATGTACACACACACATACACACGCACATGCGCTCGCGCACACACACATGCACGCACGCACGCACACACACACACACACACACACACACACACACACACACACACACACACACCACACCACACACACACAAATACACACGCACACGCGCACGCACACACTTATAAAGGCTAAACCACTTTGGCAGGGTGGAGGGGATTTCAGATGTTAATTGCAGGCACAGATAGGGGAAACAGAAAGCAAAAATCTTAGTTTTGCTGGTTGGTTGGTTTTCAGGCTGGTTGGCTGGCTTCTCGGGTGATTGGTCCTTCGGATGAGACTATTAACCGAGGCCCCGTGTGTGAACGCACGCAGCACATCTTTGCACACACACGTTAACTCCTGTTCCGCTTTTCGTAAGAGTAGGCCATCGTGTGCCGGTGGGAACAGATGTTAGTTAAAAGTTAAAGTCTGTCCCGAGCCTTAAGGCTCATCAGGCCGGTGCTTATCCCGGTTTCTGTGGCGTTAAGCGACTGAGAGTCATAGACTCAATAATATTATTGATGCACACACACACACACACACACACACACACACACACACACAGACAAAACGCCCCCCTCCCCCTCCCCCCCCCCCAACACACACACACATACACAGACAGGCTCGAACGTGCGCACTTGCACACGTATTATTTGAATAAACGGAAACACAAACGTGGTTTTACTGCTGTATCTCAATTCTTTCGTCTTGTTTTCTTTTTCTCTTTCTCCCCCCCCCCTTGTTATTCTCTCCTTCCTCCTCGATCTTTCTTTTTATTGTTATTATTATGCACTGCAGTAGCTTAGTGACAGCATGATTGAGAGCAGGGTTTGTGTAGCTTGCAAGCTAGCTAGCTGTCTGTCTTATGACAAAGTGTCTTTCTAGGATACATCTGATGTACATGTCTCTGCTCTGTTTTGCCCCTTTGTTGCATGGATCAGCCAAAAATCAAGAAAAAAAATATCCGGGATATGAATTTTAATGTTCGTGCCCAGGAGCGAGGGAGTGAGTGAGATCGAGAGCGAGAGCGAGAGCCAGAGAGAGAGAGAGAGAGAGAGAGAGAGAGAGAGAGAAGAGAGAGAGAGAGAGAGAGAGAGAGAGAGAGAATGAAGGAATAGAATGAAGGGATGGAAAAAAAATGAAGGTACGAAGAAATGAATGAATGATCTTTATTTTTCAAGGGTTACAGAATAAGTGTTACACTGAGAGAGAGAGAGACAGACAGACAGACAGACAGACAGACAGACAGACAGACAAACAATCATAGATGCAGAGAGAGAGATGGGAGACAGAAACGCAAAGACATAGAGATGAAGGAGAGAAACACACGGCACAGGTAGAAAGGCAAAGTCAGGCAAACAGATGACATGATTCATAACTAGATTATACGGGATTTCTAAACTGATGTCATGAGCCCTCAAGCCAATCACATAATCTCACGGTTGGTCCCTTTGTTATGGGCTAGTTAATCGGCAGCTTATAGACAGGCTGTACCGCGGAATATTAAAAAAGAAAACTGTGCCTAGTTAATTAGTAGCTGATAGATAGGTTCTAGGGAGTATTAAAAAACATGTAGCTAGTTAGTTAATCAATGGATGATCGACAGGCTGTACTGGAGTATTAAAAAACCTGTAGCTAGTTAATCAGTGGCTGATAGACAGGCTGTAACGGAATATTAAAAAAAAAAAACCTGTAGCTAGTTACTCAGTGTGCTAGACAGGCTGTACAGCGGAGAATTAAATAAAAACCTGTAGCTTGTTAATCAGTGGCTGATGGGCTGTGCTGGAGTATTAAAAAACCTGTAGCTAGTTAATCAGTGGCTGATGGGCTGTGCTGGAGTATTAAAAAAAACCTGTAGCTAGTTAATCAGTGGCTGATGGGCTGTGCTGGAGTATTAAAAAACCTGTAGCTAGTTAATCAGTGGCTGATAGACAGGCTGTGCTGGAGTATTAAAAAAACCTGTAGCTAGTTAATCAGTGGCTGATAGACAGGCTGTACTGAGTATTAAAAATCCTGTAGCTAGTTAATCAGTGTGTTAGACAGGCTGTACGGCGGAGAATTAAATAAAAACCTGTAGCTAGTTAATCAGTGGCTGACAGGCTGTGCTGGAGTATTAAAAAATCCTGCAGCTAGTTAATCAGTGGTTGATAGGCTTTATTGGAGCTTTTTTTTTTTAAACTGTAGCTAGTTAATCAGTAGATAATAGGCTTTATTGGAGCATTAAAAAAACCTGTAGCTAGTTAATCAGTAGCTGATAGGCTTTATTGGAGCATTAAAAAAACCTGTAGCTAGTTAATCAGTGGCTGATAGGCTGTACCGCAGAATATCAAAAAACCTGTAGCTAATTAATGAGTGGCTGATACACGGGCTGTACCGCGGAATATTAAATAACAACCTGTAGCTAGTTAATCAGTGGCTGATGGGCTGCGCTGGAGTATTAAAAATCCTGTAGCTAGTTTATCAGTGGCTGATAGACAGGCTGTGCCGCAGTAGACCATCCAGCAAAATTCTATGTGAAATTGTCCATAAGTATTATTGCTGGAGATTACACTGTATAAATGCTTTCAACTAAGACATAAATGCTTTCAACTATTGCTGGAGATTACAACATATAAATGTTTCTGTAGTTGTGTCACAAAATAAAAATAATTGGTATTTAGCTGCGATTGTCGTAGTTTCTGTGCATGTGCTTTAGCAATAAACTTTGCAACAAGTTTGATAACATTATTGTCATCAGACTTTAAGACAGAAAAAAATACTTGACTTGGAAAGCTTCTAAACTGAAAAGATTACAATTTTCACAAAATGAAAACATATACTTGACACTGAAATAGGAAATGTACTTCATCATCAAGAACATGACCACACATTGGACATGGGAACGGTGTGGATGTATCAGGTTGAAACCATCTTTTGTTTGCATTAAAACCAAGTGTTCTCAATCGCAACCTTGCACAATGTAGTGGTACCATTTGTCTGTGACTATTCGAAGATATTCTTTCAGCCTGAAAGACACACTTAAAATCCCCTTAGGGGTTATGGCTGCAGCCGACAGTACCCCCCCTTCCCCCCTAGATTTTAATATGGCCGCAGCCGACAGTTGGTCCTGACCACGTGGAGAGTACTTTTCCATCACACACATATTTCATGGTTTTCACACAATATGTCTGAAATTAGGTGAGGCAATGCAGGGAGAGTTTCAGAGGGTAAGGTAAAGGTAAAGGTGTCCCATAACCTAGGCGGTCGTAAGGAAGCAAGGCATCAGAGACCTCAGCTTCTCTAGGGGCCAGCATATTGAGGGCGGCCCCCATCTCCTCTCCCTCACTGATTTACCTTCCCTAACCCTAAAGAGGGTAGGTACCCATTTACAGCTGGGTGAACTGGGGGAACTATACTAAAGCCAAGGCGCCCAAACGGTCACCCATCCAACTGGTAACCACGCCCGATGCTGCTTAACTTAACCGTGGGAAAGCAAGCGCTCTGACCACATAGCTTTACTTGTGGGGGAAGGAAGAAAGCACAGCAAGCCATAGAAACAATGCTTTTCGCTCATAGCGCGGGGCGAAATTAAATGGTGTCTTATTTGGTAGCAGATGATTATTTGATTAACTAAATCATAATTGAATGTGTTCGTATTGGAAGTAAAAAGCTTTGAATGAAAAATGATAAGTGAGTCAAATATGAAAAGCTGAGGAGGAATAGGAGGAAGGAAATGATACAGTTAGGGAGAAGAGAGACGCAGAAAACAACGTACTACACTACACGGCACATTCCTGCAAGGCTGAGGACCTGTGCTACACTCACTGACTGGGGAGAAACTTGACCTCCCGCTTGGTCCGCCACATAGACGCCTGAAGATGTCTGAAAACTGATGCCTTTCGACTTTTTTTTCTAGTTATTACCATGCTTTTCTTTTGAAGCTACACTGACAGAAGCCTACAGACATGCTGATAACAAAATTAGGGAGAAGGAGAAGAACATAGGTCTCCAGTTCGCCAAGACTGACAGGTGACAGTAATGGGTACACCCCCCCACACATCCACCATGTAGGCTGTCCTTGATGGGATGTGTCCCTGTGCCCTCTATATGACTTCTTTAGAGACTACCATTGTACCAACTTTAACATTCTTTACGATTACAGAGTTTCTGCGTTGTTTCATATTTGTCACACCTATGTGGTGACACTGGTGACAATGTGACACTCATGTACAATAATGTACTTCTGCACAACTAAAGAGCATGTTGTGACCCATACAGATATTAGATGCAATATAAAGGTCAGACATTGATTGAACATGGTGTTTTTTCAAAAGAGAAAACACAGTTAAACAACGCTTCTATCTCACCGACACGTCACATAACAACAAGTGTTATGGGAGTAATGGTGCTACATCCTTGAAGTACAATTGCACATTAACATGGGTGAACACGTCAGCTGGGCATCAGTGTTTTCATTTGACACTAACATGCAGACAGTTTTGTCATATCCATGCATGTTTTGCTCGTTTATCATATATAACATCCTTTTACCTGTGATTGATGGGAAATAAGGTGACAATGACAAATATCTGGTGATCAGACACGTAAATTTGCATTGAAAAGCAAGTACAACGACATGTCTAGCTTGTGACAAAACTTTCAGCCTGACAGCGTATCATACACACACACACACACACACACACACACACACACACACACACACACACACACACACACACACACACACACACACACACACTATTTTTTTGTTTTAGCAGTAGACTAAGTCAGTTGGGAGTAAAGAACCCTCGAAGAATTCAAAATCTACAGGCAGTTTAGCTCTGCAAAATTCAACAATAAGAGGGTTTAACGGAAAAAACAAAACCCAGCAGTATGTATCTTTACTTTCCATATCTGATAACCAATTTTGTTTAAAAGAACTTGCGAGTCTGTCTTTTAACTCAGAGAGAAACTTATGCTGGCTGCCAACTTCCTGAGACAATTACACTATTCCAAAACCATTTTCTGACAAATTTGTTTTTAACGTGATATGCCCATTTCTTCTTACCCAACTCTATTATATAACCACCAAGTCCCAGGCCTGCCTACTTAAGCGTGACTCTGGAAGTTTCAGTAGATTCAGTCAGTATTTAGTATACTTAGCAGACGTTCGGATGTATAAATGATAGCCTCCCGTTTATCCATAGAGTACAAATTTGCTGATGATGCTGGTGAGGGCTACTACACAATAGCTGTCTGTTTTAGTACTGTTACCTTTTTAGTAGATAAAGTAAAAAGGTAAAGGTAAAGGTGACCCATAACCTAGGCGGTCATAGGGAGTGAGGCATCAGAGACCTCAGTTTTCTAGGGGCCAGCATTTTGAGGGTAGTGCCCATCTCCTCTCCCTCGCTGTTTTATCTTCTCTGACCTTAAAGAGGGCAGGTACCCATTTACAGCTGGGTGAACTGAGGGACTGTACTGAAGCCAAGGCACGCAAATGGTCTCCCATCCAACTGGAAACCACGCCCAGCCCCACGTTGCTTAACTTGACTAGGGGAAAGCGAGTGCTCTGACCCCTCAGCTATTCCCCCCCTTTGGAGAAGTAGAAATAATTATGGACTTGGCCCATTCTAAAGGGAATGTACCTCTTTCAAAGGCATTGTTGAAGAGTTGCCTTAGAAAAGAAATAACAATTGAGTTAGCAGGTTGAGTTTTTTTTTAAAGCATATCACATGTTCTTTTGTTGGGGCCAGCAGAGAGAGAGAGAGAGGGAGAAGAGAGAGGAGAGAGAGAGAGAGAGAGAGAGAGAGAGAGAGAGAGAGAGAGAGAGAGAGAGAGAGAGAGAGAGAGAGAGAGAGAGAGACCCATGTGTAAAGCATAGTGCCAAAAGCACTGTGACCATGAGAGAAAAACACAAAGGGAAAAGAGTTAGAAAAAAAACGTTACATTAAAGCTGTTCCCCTTCCATCAAAAAACAACGAAATTACATTCCATTGAAATCAAGCATGTAGCATCCAGGTATGATTTATAATCAAATCATTATTATCTAAAAGCGATAAACATATACAACAAAATTTCTGCATCTATCTAAGTGAACCGGATTAACATTACTCGTCTTACGTTGGCAATAAGGAAACATTTTAATCCCTTCTCTGAATAGTGGATATGAACTTCAATAATAAAATAATGTCAAATATAACCTGTTTTTGGGAGTAAAGTTTACACATATGATTTTAATCACACTTTTACATAAAATTGGTGCTGTGTTTGATTAAAAAAAATCAGCAAACTGTGTTCGTTTTTTTAGAGAGAAAAAGAAAAAAAGCAAGCGTGGTTCTTCATGCACAAACACAGACATTGCCCTGCACTGGTTGATATCAGTGTACGTGTGGGATCATGAGAACACACTAGATGAGAGGTGTGCATGATCTATCTATCTATCTATCTATCTATCTATCTATCTATCTATCTATCTATCTATCTATCTATCTATCTACTATCTATCTATCTATCAATCTGTCTATCTATCTATCTATCTATCTATCTATCTATCTATATCTATCCATCTATCTATCTGTCTATCTATCTATCTGTCTATCTATCTATCCCTTAGTCTGGCGACCGTGGGGGCACCACTGAAGACTTGACAACCAGTTCCCTAGCCCTCCATTCCTCTCTCTGTTCTGCTTTCTCATGGTTTTGTTGAGAGCCTGTCCATTCGCTGATGTTGTCTTCCCATCTCTTCCTTGGTCTGTCTCTTTTTCTTCCTACTTGGACAGTGCCTTGCAGTATTGTTTTTACTAGTCCTTTTGATCTTGTGACATGCCCATACCATTTAAGTTTACGCTTCTGCTTCTTTACGATTGATAGAAGATTTTCATAGGGACCAATGGTTTGCTGGATTGTATGATAGGTGTTTACAAGTATATTGACACATAGCCATAATCCAAATTCACTGGACTTTTTTCTCCTTTAAAGAAGCATACAGGCTGCTATGCTAAAAAAAAAAAGCTGTGTATGGATGAAGACAACTTTGACCAAAACACACCTCCATTTTAGTGTAGACCCTGGCTGGAGTTTTGCTTACACCAAATTTGACCTAGCTGACTGACTCTGACTCATGCACTAGTTAGTTTTAAATTCAATGTTTAAAATAAAACTTACGATGTTTACATGTCTTGTTGGTTTATCACAGAGCTAGTTGAATGTATACCTCTACACCCTTTCAAGTAGGATTAATTAACAGAATCCACGCAGAAGAAAGAAACGTAAATGTAACTTGATATGTAGAAAAAATGGACACCAGTTTTCTCAGCCAAATACTTGGGGGGGGGGGGGGGTAGCTAAGTGGTCAGAGCGCTGGCTTTCCCCAAGTTGAGCAGCATAACTAGTTAACAGTTGGATGGGCAACGGTTTGGGTGCCTTGGCTTCAATACAGCCTCCCCCCCCCCCTTCCCCCCAGTTCACCCAGCTGTAAACGGGTACCTGCCCGTTTTATGGTCAGGGAAGATAAAGCAGCCTGGGAGAGGAGATAGGCGCTGTCCTCAATATGCTGGCCATTATAGAATTGAGGTCCCTGATGGCTCCCTTACGACCACATTGGTTATAGCACACCTTTGCCCATTAACCCACTGTTAAATGTACCTATATACCTCATGCTGGAATACACCTCCTGTGTCTGTTCCACATTTTGACTCCAGTTCTTTCAACGGGTAAGGGACAGCTGTTGTTTCCTCCACGTGACAAGTGAACTATGGCCCTTGTTTTTCCCCAGTGGCATGTGAGCTATGGCCCTTGTTTTCCTAGCAAGAGGACCATTTCAAAGCCACTAGGGGAAGTTACAGTCAGCGTGGTCCTGCCATTGTCCCCTCTTGTGCAATAGTTTTCGGACACAATGGCCACAAACCTGGTCCCTGTAACAGTCTTCCACAGCACCTTCTACTTGTGAAGGAGTAGGAGTCAGCACCCCCCCCCCCCCCTTTCCTTCCTTCCTTCCTTCCCACGGACACAATATGACAGCCCCAGGCGGTGTGTGGAGGAGGTTAAATGACGGCAGTAAACAGGCAGGGAAGGGGGGTGTCTCACCAATAGCAGGTTACCCCTGTCAGGGGGACAGGATAGCCTAGTGGTCAGAACATTGCGCTCGCAATTTGACGACCCAGGTTCGATTCCCGGTCGAGGGGATTTTCCCCTGGAGTTAAAATCAGTGCTGACTCCACTCTCCCCAAAAGTCCTCTGGATGAGACTATAAACCGAGGCCCCGTGTACGGCAAAGCATCTTGTGCACACGTTAAATCCTGTTCCGCTTTTCGTAACAGTAGGCTATCGTGTGCCGGTGGGAACAGTTGACAAGACTTACAAAACTGCATACACACGGGGACTGGATGTAAAAAAGCACAGGAGTGCTTATTCCATTATCCTCGATATAAAAAGAAAAAGAATACAAAATGAATTAGACCCGCCCCCCCTCCCCAGGCATTTTGATCAGAAACAGAAACGCTAAAGGTATATATCCTGACAGTCTTTGATAAGTCTTTTTCTAAAACACTCTGTAACAATTAGCTTTTTAACCCATAACTTACTACAACTTTATTATTTTCGTCGAATCCCGTCGACATTCGTTGGGTGTGTGTGTGTGTGTGTGTGTGTGTGTGTGTGTGTGTGTGTGTGTTGTGTGTGTGTGTGTGTTGTGTGTGTGTGTGTGTGTGTGTGTGTGTGTGTGTGTGTGAGAGAGAGAGAGAGAGAGAGAGGGACAGATGTACCACCGGAATATGTGAGACTAGATTAATATAGGTCAAGTATGATCTTACGGGCATTATGATTGACATTTATTGCGAACCTATTTTGAAGCAAGAGGGAGCTAAACCAGACATGGTTTTAAACATAAACACTGCCTTATTATGCTTAAGCTTGGATCTTAATGGAAGAATGTCAAGTGTTTTATAGTCGTAGATAGTTGATGACGAAGACTTTAAAAGAAGCAAGTTTTAACGCTTGTCTATGCACACTGAAAAATGGCTTGAGAACATTTGCCCAAGCTGAATTCGTAAGTATTGAAGTATAACTGATATGAAATATAATGTATGCATTGAAAAAAAAAATTCCCAGCGCTTAGGTCTTACACAAAATGTTTTAATTTAGATAACTGATGCATTCATTTTGATCTCTTTTTCTGCATAATACCGAGATCTTGCACATCCAATAAAGGTTATTGTCAATTGTAATTCCAAAAGTTTTATGATGATCTACTTCATTGATTTTGTTGTTATTGATGTAGATAGTCGTACAATGGTTTGACATATTTTGTCGTGTTTTTTTGTCAAGTTGTAATCAAGAGCTTGTTTTTTGTTGTTGTTTTTGTTGGGTTTTTTTGTGAAGGGGGGGACGAAGACTCATGTGATTTAGCTCTGACCACTTAAGCAAGCAATGAAAAAAAATTGGCAAGCCAGATATAACTTCATTTAAATAAAATCGATTGATATGAACTGTTGTATCATCTGCAAATAATTCGCATTCTGTGTTTAAAAGATAAGGGTAAGTGGTTTATATATATATATATATATATATATATATATATATATATATATATATATATATATATATATATACAGAAAGAAAAGAATTGGTCCTGAAAAAGGTCCCTAGGGGGACACCATGATCATTGGACAGTACTGCAGATGTCTTTATCTGAAACGACTTGTTTTCTCTCAAAAAGCTAGGATAACATGAGTTTGACAGTATTATCTGAAAGGCCATAATTAATATTAAAAAAAATTTAGCAACAGAGTTGGTCAACCACATCAAACGCCTTGGATAAGTCTATATTAAGCCACAGACAGACAGCCGACAAACACGACAGCGACTGACAGAGAGACAGACAAGACAGACAGACAAGACAGACAGATAGACTACCATCAGGCGCCGAAGCTACATGCAGGTATGGTGATACAGACCATGTACCAGGCATTAGCCAAAGGTGGTTGTTAGTCATTGTCACAAAGCTCAGGGTCACAGAAATAATTACAACTCCCTTCAGTCCTTTTCTTCTGCCCTCTCTCTTTTTGTTTGGTTCGCGTCTAAGCATCAGAGGCTGGTTCAGAGTCTACACAGCAGTCATGTGCTCAAGGTCAAGGGAAACAGAAGGCGTGTCCAACACCTGATAGCATCATTACTCTTTGAGGAAAGTACTCAAGGCTCAACGAGGCATGATACATGAGCCAAAGTAAAGGCAAAAATGAGGGGGGCGGGAGAGAGAGAGAGAGAGAGAGAGAGAGAGAGACAGACAGACAGACAGACAGACAGACAGAGACAGAGACACAGAGAGAGAGAGACACAGAGAGAGACAGAGAGAGAGAGACAGACAAACAGATGGACGAACAGAGAGAGAGAGGGGGGGGGGGGAGGGAGGGAGGGAGACAGAGATAAGAGAGAAAGAGAGAATTCTGAACTTTGGACTCGTTTGGTATGTTCGTTGTCCTTAGGCCACAATATACAGAGTTTGGGGGAGGGAGGAGAATCAACAAACTGATATGTAACATATTATAGAACATGAAGAAAATAACTAAACAAACAAGCAAACAAATAACCGATTCTTTGTAAATCATGACCGCAGTGATCATGTCTTGAACTCTGAGCTTTATAAACAAGTATATTAGACTGCATGGGTATTGCTATTAGTAAAGATCAAAATCGGTTCAAGTCCAAATATAATATTTCAATTCAGGTTGATAGAAATAAAATTTTGAAAGCCAAGACATAATATATCTCATTTAATACATTCTAAGCATTTCGTTCATGTGTTTTTTTATACAGAAAATATATTCGTGCTAAATCAATCATTGCAAATGTATGTTGTAATATAATAAATACCAAGACCACACAAAATAATCAGTCAGAACTGTGTCAGAACTCCTACAGAATCTACAGGGTGTTTTTTATATCTTGAGATGTGTGCGTGGGAAAGTAAGGATACTGTGTTGTGGTATCTTTGATACATACTTTTCCTGTTGACTGCTTTATGCTTTGTTTGTCCTCCGCATGGATGTATCTTATTGTGAGATATTACAGTATTGGACTTGAAATGAATTAAATCGAATTTTAAACCCTATGAAATGTCATTAAAAATACAGTTGCATGCAGGAAAAAGAGAAAAAAATTAGTAGGCCCCGCACTTGTAGCAAGCCTCTCTCTGGTGGGGGGAGAGAGAGAGAGAGAGAGGAGAGAGAGAGAGAGAGGGAGAGAGAGAGAGACAGACAGACAGACAGACAGACAGACAGACAGAGAGAGAGAGAGAGAGAGAGAGAGAGAGAGAGAGAGAGAGAGGAGAGAGAGAGAGAGAGAGGAGAGAGAGAGAGAGAGAGAGAGAGCAGCCCGAATTTCACACAGAGAAATTTGCTGTGACAAAAAGTGGTACAAAAATAATCCCTACCCCCCCCCTAAAAAAAAAGAAGTGTTGTTGTCTCTGCCTCAGAGGCTGAAGCGGCAAGGAAAAGTTACTGGCTGCAGCAAGTCAGCAATCCCTGCAGGACACCTTCTGACTCTGCAGCCAAGCCAAGCTAAGCAATACCAAGAATTACCTGTTACAGCCACAATCTTCCTTTTGAGTTCACAACACACACTTAGTTCTGGGAAGTTCCAATCACTTACACACACATACTTTGTGTAGGGGGGGGGGGGGTTTGGACGGATAGCCTAGTGGTCAGAACATTGCGCTGGTAATTTGACACCCAGGTTTGATTCCTGGTCGAGGGGATTTTTCCCTGGAGTTAATAAAATCAGTGCTGACTCCACTCTCCCCAAAAGTCCTTCGGATGAGACTTTAAACCGAAGCCCGTGTGCGAACGCACACAGAACATCTTGCCCACACGTTAAATCCTGTTCCGCTTTTCGTAAGAGTAGGCCATCGTGTGCCGGTGGGAACGGATGACATTTACAAAACTGGATACACATGGGGACTGGATGTAAAAAAGCACAAGAGTGCTCATTCCATTATCCTCGATATAAAAGAATAAATCAAATAAATCAAATCAAATTTTGCAGCTGTGCCGGAGGAGGCGGCAGGGAAGCGTTACTGGCTGCAGCAGGGGCAGCAATCCCTGCAAGACGCCCTGGCTCTGCAGCCCAACACCCAGGTGGCCCACAACCTGCTCCTCTTCCTGGGAGACGGCATGGGCGTGTCCACCGTCACCGCCGCCCGCATCTACCAAGGACAGAAGCGCGGGCGCCCCGGCGAGGAAACGCAGCTCCATTTTGAGAAGTTTCCCCACGTGGCTATGGCGAAGGTGGGGCTTGCAGGGGGTTGGGAGTTCTATGTCTGAACTGTTTGGGGGACTAGGCTCATGACATGTTTGTTTCTTTTCTTTCTTTCTTTCTTTCATTCTTTCATTCTGTCTTTCTGTCTTTCTTTCTTTCTTTCTTCTTTTATATCGTGGATAATGGAATAAGCACTCATATGTGTTGTTGTTTTTTACACCCAGACCCCGTGTGTATGCAGTTTTGTGAATTTTGTCATCTGTTCTTACTGGCACGTAATGGCCTACTCTTACAAAAAGCGGAACAGGATTTAACGATGCGCAAGATGTCCTGCGTGCGTTTGTACACGGGGCCTCGGTTTATAGTCTCATCCGAAAGATTTGGGGGGGGGGGGAGTGGAGTCAGCACTTATGTTAACTCCAGAGGAAAATCCCCTCGACCAGGAATCGAAACCCGATCGTCAATGTTCTGACAACTAGGTTATAATGGATCAGTGGTCTAGAGGTAACGCGCCTGTCTAGAGAGCGTAAAGTCCGG
This sequence comes from Stramonita haemastoma, assembly GCA_030674155.1. Taxonomy (NCBI): domain Eukaryota; kingdom Metazoa; phylum Mollusca; class Gastropoda; order Neogastropoda; family Muricidae; genus Stramonita; species Stramonita haemastoma. The sequence goes on along the minus strand of CM060321.1, from coordinate 8,155,250 downwards.
GTCGGAGTGTGCGGTGGTTCGAATCCCGTTCGGGCCTAAAACTTTTCCCCCATGAATTAGTCAAATCATGAGCGGTGATCTGGGTGCTAGTCTTTCGGATGAGACGATAAACTGAGTTCCCGTGTGTTATACATCATTATTTAACGCACGTAAAAGAACCCACGGCAACAAGAGGGTTGTCCCTGGCAAAAATTCTGTTAAAAAAGCCACTCTGATAGGGAAACAAATACAGTTGCATGCAGGAAAAAGAAAAAGAAAATAGATGGGTAGGCGCTGCACTTGTGGCGACGCGCTCTCCCCGGGGAGAGAGAGCAGCCCGAATTTTATGCAGAGAAATCTGCTGTGACATAAAGTGGTACGAAGTACAAAATACTCCAACTGTTGTTCGAAATCACTCATCAATGTTGCTGTTGTAGTACACTGCAGTCCTTCAATGTCATATGCAAAGCAGATGTAGGGAAACAAATACAGGGAAGCAGGGAAACAAATACAGTTGCAGACAGGAAAAATAGATTCTATTCTTCTCTGCAGACCTACAACGTGGACAAACAGTGTCCATAGTGGACACGTTACACAAGCACATACGTACCTGCATATCATATCCCCCGTTTGTATCTATTCTTGCCTGCAGACCTACAACGAAGCAGATATATTGCATAGGGAAACAAATAGTTGCAGACAGGGAAAAAAAGCCTCTCTTCTTCCCTGCAGATCTACAACGTGGACAAACAGTGTCCATAATGGACAAGTTACAAAAGCACATACGTACCTGCATATCATATCCCCCGTTTGTATAATTATATATATTCTTCCCCGCAGACCTACAACGTGGACAACCTGTGTTCATAGTGGACACGTTACACAAGCACATACGTACTTGCATAATCATATCCCCCGTTTGTGTGTATATATATATATATATATATATATATATATATATATATATATATATATATATATATATATATATTCTTCCCTGCAGACCTACAACGTGGACAGACAGTGTCCATAGTGGACACGTTACACAAGCACACACGTACTTGCATATCATACCCCCCGTTTGTATCTATACATATATCTCTTCTTCCCCGCAGACCTACAACGTGGACAAGCAGACGCCGGACTCGGCAGGCACAGCCACGGCCTTCCTGTGCGGGGTGAAGGCCAACCACGGCACTCTGGGGGTGGACAGCCGGGTGGCCAATTCGGACTGCTCCAACATGGCCCTGCCTGACGTCCTCACCCCCTCCCTGCTGGACTGGGCCTATGAGGCTGGTCAGAGGGGGGTCTTTTGTCTGTGTTGTGGGTGTGGGTGTGGGGTATGGGTGGGTGTGTTTGTGTGGGGTGGGTGGGTGGGGGTGGTTGGGTGTGTGGGTTGGGGGGGTGTAGGTGTGTGTGTGGGGGGTGGAGGGTAGGTGTGTGTGTACGTGTGTGGGTGTGGGGGTGGGTGGGAGGTGTGAATGTGTGTATGTAAGTGTGTGTGTGTAGTTTGGGTTTGTTGGTTTTTGCTATTTTTGTTGATGGGTTGTCTTTTTTTTGTGTGCTAAAAGCGCAAGAGTTGGATTGTTTACTTTCCAGTGAGGAAAAAGGATATATCCATCGGTATCCATCTTGGGGGTTTTCCTATGTTGAGAAGGTTTATTACAGACAAAATGAAATATAGCGAAAGTTTTCCTGACTGTTTTATTGATTTGGGGTAAACTGCTTGGCTGGCTGCTTGGCTGGCTTGTTGGTTGGCTAATTGTTTGACTGTTTGGTTCCATTGCAGAAGAATTTTCTAAAAGTTTAAACTACATTTGGTAACCAAATGTTTGTTTAATTTTCCTTCTCTGGAGAGGAATTTGATGCTTGCTAAGATCGCGCAAATTTAGTAAATAAAGTGTATGCAATAAACCAAAAGCCAGTTTGACAGTTTTTTGACAAAACAAAACACAGGTACTACCAAGACAAGCCTTCCCCAGGCTACTAGAACAGTTGGATAAAAGGATTCTGCTTCAGGTAAAAAAGAAAGCATTGTACGTGACTGGTGTAGACAATACTGCAGGTCTTAAGTATCAACATGCTGTTTATTATGCATTGAAAGGGCATTGCGACAATGCTTTAAGCCATGTCATCTTCGTAACATACCGTCCTGAACTTTCATTCAAAACGAATAGGAAAGTTTTTTGAAGTCGGAGAATAACAGCCTAGGTAGTGAGGTACTACTTGAAAACAGCCACACATATAAACGTGTCATCCAGTGTGTACTAAAGGTCTGTCACACATATAAACGTGTCATCCAGTGTGTACTAAAGGTCTGTCACACATATAAACGTGTCATCCAGTGTGTACTAAAGGTCTGTCACACATATAAACGTGTCATCCAGTGTGTACTAAAGGTCTGTCACACATATAAACGTGTCATCCAGTGTGTACTAAAGGTCTGTCACACATATAAACGTGTCATCCAGTGTGTACTAAAGGTCTGTCACACATATAAACGTGTCATCCAGTGTGTACTAAAGGTCTGTCACACATATAAACGTGTCATCCAGTGTGTACTAAAGGTCTGTCACACATATAAACGTGTCATCCAGTGTGTACTAAAGGTCTGTCACACATATAAACGTGTCATCCAGTGTGTACTAAAGGTCTGTCACACATATAAACGTGTCATCCAGTGTGTACTAAAGGTCTGTCACACATATAAACGTGTCATCCAGTGTGTACTAAAGGTCTGTCACACATATAAACGTGTCATCCAGTGTGTACTAAAGGTCTGTCACACATATAAACGTGTCATCCAGTGTGTACTAAAGGTCTGTCACACATATAAACGTGTCATCCAGTGTGTACTAAAGGTCTGTCACACATATAAACGTGTCATCCAGTGTGTACTAAAGGTCTGTCACACATATAAACGTGTCATCCAGTGTGTACTAAAGGTCTGTCACGGTGATTCCCAGTAATGAGCGGTGAGATGAAACAGAGTGTATGTTCTAGGTGGTGCCCAGGGTGTAAAGGTTTCGGAGCTTCAGAAGAATGTCATACCTCAGGAATATCTCTATCCAAGATCCATGTTCACATTTTGTAATTTGTTCTCTTCTGACAAACATACTTTATCAAAACTTTAGCAAATTTCTAGTTAAGAGTAAGGTTGCATGACATTGATGAAAAGGTTGACTATTTTTCTATCTCTGTGAAATTTTGCCTTGTAAACATATTTTGTTTAATGCAAATTATATATATATATGTATATGTTCAGTTGGTTTTTGTTTACTGAAATCCTCCATGCCCCAAGAGGGATCAAAGGAGAATTAAACCTTGAAATCTAAATCCTGTTAACCCGGGGAAAGCTCAATAACAGTAACAACACGTATAAGAAGATTGGACGTGACAGCATTCATTTAAAATCAACCACAACAACATGTGCAGGTAAATCAGTAGGCATCGTGACCAACACCCGGGTTACTCACGCCACCCCAGCTGGAGCCTTTGCCCACACCCCGAACAGAGGCTGGGAGACAGACAGAGACATCCCCCCTGACTGTCCCCACGTCACGGACATCGCTTTCCAGCTCCTGAAGAACAACTCCCACATTCAGGTCAGACCTGGCCCCCAACAAGACCAGAAAATTAAAAAAAGACACACAAGCCACAGGGACGGAAAACGCAAACAAACATCAGGAAAAGAAAACATACAAACGAACATCAGGAAAAGAAAACATACAAACAAACATCAGGAAAAGAAAACATACAAACAAACGTCAGGAAAAGAATACATACAAACAAACATCAGGAAAAGAAAACATACAAACGAACATCAGGAAAAGAATACATACAAACAAACATCAGGAAAAGAAAACATACAAACAAACGTCAGGAAAAGAAAGCATACAAACAAACGTCAGGAAAAGAAAGCATACAAACAAACGTCAGGAAAAGAAAGCATACAAACAAACGTCAGGAAAAGAAAGCATACAAACAAACGTCAGGAAAAGAAAACATACAAACAAACGTCAGGAAAAGAAAACATACAAACTAACGTCAGGAAAAGAAAACATACAAACAAACGTCAGGAAAAGAAAACATACAAACAAACGTCAGGAAAAGAAAACATACAAACAAACGTCAGGAAAAGAAAACATACAAACAAACATCGGGAAAAGAAAATATAAAAACATACAACAGGAAAAGCAACAAAAAAATACCCACATATAAACACTAAGAAAAGAAAACTTACACACAAAAAAAAGAAAATAAAACCCACACAAACATACAACAGGAACAGAAAACACGTACTAAAACAGGAACAGAAAGTACATACAAACACGAGTAAAAAGTAAACACAAAAGAATACCAGTAAAAAAAACATTAACACAGGAAACAACAGGAAAAGAAAACTCACACAAACAAACAACAGGAAAAGAAAACGCATACAAAGAACAGGAAAGGAAAATACATACAAATAACAGGAAAGGAAAACACATACAAACAACAGGAACAGAAAATAGACGCAAACATACAACAGGAAAACAAAAGAGACACGAACAACAGAAAAAACACACACTCAAATATAAAACAGGAAAAGAAAACACACTCAAACATATAACAGGAAAAGAAAACACACACAAACACACAACAGGAAAAGAAAACACACTCAAACATACAAGAGGAAAAAAACATCCACAAACAACAGGAAAAAAACACATGCAAACAACAGGAACAGAAAATAGGTGCAAACATACAACAGGAAAAGAAAAAAGACACGAACAACAGGAAAAGAAAACACACTCCAACATACAACAGGAAAAAAGCACACACAAGCATACCAGAGGAACAGAAAACACACAAACATACAACAGGAAAAGAAAACACACTCACAAACAACAGAAAAATAAAAGCACACAAACAAGCAAACAGCAAGAGAGCAAAACTGTGACTGATTACCCATCGCTTTTCCTGATGGCTGAAATTGATGCATCAGTTTGCTGGATAGTAAGAATGGTGGAATAGGGGGGTGGAGGGGGGAGGGGGGGAGGGGAGGAAGGAGAGGAAGGGGAGGAGCTTTCTCTGTTTTCAACAGTGCTTTCATCTTACCTCCTTGCCTTTTTACTCTATGTTGTAATTTTGCCTTCTTTGCTCAGTTTTTGTTGTTGTTTATTTTGTTGATATTTTCCTGGATGCTTCACTTTGATGTTTAGTGTAGATGATCAACGACTTTTGAAGTATGCTTTTGAATCGAATCATTGCATCAGGTGCACTGGTAAAACCATGGTCTTCAGTAGGTCCTGAAGCTGATCTCGGCTCTCTCTCTTTTTCTCATAGTTGGTGATGTGCCTGTTGTAACTGTGGCCACAGGACTCTGCCCAATCTCACCACGGCAACAAAAACTCTCAGGCTTGATCTGTGGTACCCTCAGAGTAAACGATCGATAAAAGCGACTATTGTTAGGCCGGTGTGTGTCCACGAGTCAGGGGAAGCTTTACATATGGACACCTGTTCAACAGACACACAGGACATTTTTTTTATTTTTTATTTTCTTCTTTTATATCGAGGATAATGGAATAAGTACTCGTTTTCTTTTTTATATCCAGTCCCTGTATGTCTGTAGTTTTGTAAATCTTGTCATCTGTTCCAACCGGCACACAATGGCCTACTCTTACGAAAAGCGGAACAGGATTTAACGTGACCCCCACAGTGTTAACAACAACAACAAAATCCCAGTCGTACAGTACATGATGTTTGACTTGCTGGCCTCAATCGTCTTAGCCCTATTCCAGTTAGATTGGAGCAGAATTTCCTCATGGACTTGAACTTAGGACGTATTAGCCAGAAATCTCAGCAATGCGCACAACACTGGGCCATGATGACTTACTCTTTATTTTCTTTGTTTTGTTCCTAATTTTTGTTGTGTATGTTTGGAATTTGCTATGCTTATATTTGCCTTGCAGTTTCGTTTTGCACATTAATGTCTAGTGTGTGTGTATGTGTGTGTGTGTGTGTGTGTGTGTGTGTGTGTGTGTGTGTGTGTGTGTGTGTGTGTGTGTGTGTGTGTGTGTGTGTGTGTAAGTATGTGTGAGTGAAAGTGATTGTGTCCATGTGTGCCTGCGAGTAAGGGAAGGAGATAGGCAGATAGATAGATAGATAGATAGATAGATAGATAGATAGATAGATAGATAGATAGATAGATAGATAGATAGATAGATAGATAGATAGATAGATAGATAGATAGATAGATAGATAGTTAGAGAAATAGACACATAGACAGACAGACAGATAGATAGAGAGAGAGATAGACAGATAGATAGATAGAGAGAAAGAGATAGATAGAAAGAGAGAGAGGGAGCTTGAGGGGGGGAGGGGCTGTGCACCACAGGGTAAGTGTGTGTGTGTGTTTTTTATTGAGTGTTGGTGTTTGCAGGTCATTCTTGGCGGGGGGCGAAAAGAGTTTTATAATCGGAAGGACAACCGCAGTCTCCCAGAGGTCAGTAGCATCTTCTATCTGTTCCCGTTATTATATCAATATTCATGGCACTTCATAGTACTGCAATGCACTGCACAGCACTTGGAATTATTCATTTTTATCTGCTTCAAATTGGGCAGCTCTTAGAAAATCTCTTAGGTGCATTCTTATTAAAAAGGGTATTATATACTATATACAAGTATAAATACTATACACAAATGTACATATATTATATATATATGTATATATATATTTGTGTATAGTATTTATACTTGTTTATAGTACATAATACCCATTTGCATTCTTATTAGAAGAATTTTCTGCTGCTCACTTGTTAGGGTTTTTTATCTCCGCACATTCATATGTCTACGTGTCTTTGCTGCTGAAGCTTATCTGCAGATTTATGAAGGAAGATCACTGTCCTGGTTTCTCCTAAGCTGTAGTGTCTGATGAATTAAGGGGAGGGAATTTGACGGTCTCCCGGATCAGCTTAAAAGTACAGACCTGCTAGTGCCTTACTTCCCTTTAATATAGTTGTGTTATAGAAATACAGAGGATCAAATAATATAGACGTTAAAATGTTGTAGGTCATATCTATTTATCTTTAGCTCTTCTTTTTTTATCGAGGATAATGGATTAAGCACTCATGTGCGTTTTTTTACATGCAGTCTCCGTGTGTATGCAGTTTGTAAATCTTGTCAACAGTTCCTA
>CM060321.1:8135594-8140594 GCA_030674155.1 Stramonita haemastoma | reverse complement strand
TAAAACCATTCCAGTGTGCGTGTGTATTTGTTTTCTTGAGAGTGTGGCTTTTTTTTTTTAATAAACTTTTGCCAGCCAAGTATTCACTTGTCGTGGGTTGTTTTACGTGCCATGAATGCCCTTTGCACACGGGACCTTAGTTTAACACCTTGGCTACAATTTAAGGTCTAGTGAATGGGGGAAGAGTTCGGGCACAAGCAGGGATCAACCTCATAGTTTTCGCTTTCTTGGAACTGTGTTACCTCTGGACCACCAATCTATAATGTATGTAAGGTGGGGGAAGAGGTGTTTGTATAGGTGAGTTGTGTCTAGTTAAGCCACAGTTTATCAGTGAAAAATATTTTTTAACTAAATCAACTTTGATGAAGTCATAATGATGCCAGACTGATACTTTTGTATGTTTGTTACATTGATATTATATCTCACTCGTTCCTAAAATATCTATTTACACATGTCAAAATTGTAGAGTGAAATTGTACCTTTTTGTCGTGTCCATGTCTTTATAATTATACAAGCTGTGCGTTGAGTTTGTATTTGCATTTTGTATTTGTATTTACAAACATAAATACCTTTTTGTTGTGTCCATGTCTTCATAATTATGCAAGCTGTGCGTTGAGTTGACATGTGCCTTTGTATAAAAAAAAAATTGCTGTCCGTGGGCTTGTCTCTTGCCAGTACCTTAACAATTTTTTTCTTCAATAAAATATCTACTGAATCGCCAGTTTGGTTGAGTGATCTTTGGACATCCCGCGTGTCCTGTCCCATCTGAAATGGAGATAGTTCAGTGCTTAGCTGAACAGACCTTCTAAGCAGACTGTGTCTTCTATCTGTGCAGTAGAGTTGTTTAAAGGTCATGGGTGGATCAACACTGCGAGACTTGTTCCTGTAGTGACGAAGTGTGGTCCTTTCTGCCTTCCTGTCCTGTGGCTTACCTTGCCCTGTACTGTACAGTTTGTGGGAAGAGTGGGCATCAATGGGTAGAAGTTATGTGCATGTGTCTGTTTGGGGCGAAGGGAATCTTTACTTGCTCCTTTTCTGTTCAGCAAAGGAAATGAAAAAGGGGGGCAGCGTGTTTAAGGGTGAACTCTCTCTTCTCTCTCTCTCTCTCTCTCTCTCTCTCTCTCTCTCTCTCTCTCTCTCTCTCTCTCTCTCTCTCTGTTTGGAAAGGCGAGATTGAGTAAAGTGGATGTGTGTAATTGCTTACACCCACACACACACAGATAGACAGACAGACAGAGACAAATAGACGGGCAGACAGACAAACAGACAGAGCACACCAAACAATGTGAAAAATAATACTTTTAATTCATGTGCCGACAGAGTAACTCAAGTAATATGCCATACACATTTTTTTTTCCAAACGATCCGTTAAACAGTCACACCATACAATTGATAACTGCGTTATCCCTACTTACAAACCATTGTAAAAAAAAAATCATTTGCAAAATTTCTTCAAAAGTGTGGGAGGAACACTCATGTGGTTGTACAGTCGAAAAAAAGGACATATGACTGGTTCGTTTATGGGAAGAAACCTGGGAAACAATAGTGGAAGAGTATTGATGGAGTGATGAGGGGGGGGGGAGGCAGGGGGGTTATGAAACCTAAAGCTTACCAGCGTGTTTGATCATTAGTGAATGGCGAAAATTTTAATCTAACTTTGTGATACAAAAACATTAGAAAGTTACCATCAATAATGATAACTATCAACATAATATATAAAGGAAGATTTAGAACAGTCAAAACTTATTTGTTACTCTAAAGCACTTGAATCAAATGCGCACATATAAAATATAGTATTCAGTGTACATAGGCGACTACAGTACAGATACAGTATCCAATGTACGTTAACGACTACATTTTGGCTATAAGTAGTATCGCTGAGTAATGACAGAAGGAATATCACAATATTCGATCAAGCAGTACACGGCAAAATAACTCCAAAGCAGCAAAAAATATCACAGTCATTCGTCTACACACAGTCCACCATGAAAAAAATCGACGTCTTCTTCCAACGGCAATCATTTCAAATTGTATATAACAACCGTTGACAAGTAATGTATATATGTACACACAGCAATGATACCGTTCATTAAAAAAATAAACAAAGGCTGTACATGTGTAAGTCTACAAATGTGGTCATAGGAATGATAGTAATATCAGATGAACCGCCTGAACACAGAGAGAAAACAAATGTGTGATTGTTTTGCAAACCAGATGCACTACCAAGGCACAACCCTCCCCTTTAGGAGCGAACTGCTTCCTTCCTAGCGCTGTGGTACAGCTAACCTTCACACTCGTCCACACCGCTACAAACACCACCCGTCACAAGAAACAGTGGTCATGTGCTGTTTTAGCAACAGGGTGTGTTTAACAACTCGTGCCCTTGACTGTCGTGGAAAGAAACCCTCGTTCCCGTTCAGTATCTTCATCAATGCAGTCAAAGCCAATTTGAATATTTCCTATCCAAAAATAAACTGAGGGTCAACTGACCACAGACGTGTGTGATAAAACGACAAAGGTTTGTTTACCACAGCTTGCATCTTTCTGGAAACAGGATCGACTTTTTCCTTCAGACACAGCCCAGATGCTAACGGAAACCTTCCTTTACCACATCAATTCAAGATCAAGCTACAAACACACCCAGTACAAACATATTGACAACATATTGTTATCAACAACAACAACAATAATGTCTCCAACCTTACAGGAACACGGACATTTTGGAATGAACACTGTGGCAGCATCTTTCCTCATGCATTCTGTCAAAACACTGTGCACAATGACTTTCCTTGCGTCCCTGTTGGATGAGTGCAATGTGATAACAACAGTCGCTCATACTTGGGTTCCTACTTTGGCTCAAACACGTATCCAAACACTAAACGCTAATCTGAACTAAACCTGCATTCTCTCTGTTCTCTAAATCTGTGTCACTGAAGACAAGGTCCTGACGCAATCTGTCCCATCGTTTCTAGAACTGTTAAGTATTTAAATGACTGATATTAGCCCGATAAATCTGTAACACTGCCTCCAAAAGAGGCAGATTTATAAACAGTTATTAATCATTTTTTAAAAATCTTGTCCGAAATCCCTACCCTTTTGTTCGTTTGTTCATGTTATTTACAGGTCAGCTGAGGGGAGGGGACGACTTTAGCCCAACATCCTGCATGTGAAAAAGGAACTACTTCGATGTTAAAATGCCCAACAGAATTTCAACCAGGCTGTCTCAGTCAAAGACCAATCATTTTTCACAATGATTCTATGAGGCCATGCTTTGCAAACAAATCCAGGATATGCCTCTGGTGTGACCTTACTTCTAGTTTATCGTTATAAGAACCATAACAGAAATTAATCAAAAACAATACCAATAATGCTAAACAGAAGGAAAAATAGCATACATGACATACAGGCTGTTTACATATTCTAGCCCCGAAATTACGACACTATAAAAGAATACAATTTTTAAGATCAAAATGAAGTAGTTTTGGGCATGCCAACAAATTATTCAGAAAAAAATACAAAAGAAAAGATTGGATGAACCAAGTAAAAAAATAAACGAATGTAACTGGTTATCAGGTCTGTTGCACTATATGTAAAGGAGTTGTCAATGACCAGCATTTGAGAACACTCCCTTGGACTTATAACCAATACATCAATGTTTAGTTTATGGGGCAGAGAGTGCTGAAGCTTTGTGTCAGTGTTCTGTTTTCCATACTTCATCCATGCATACTACGGTTTCTTTGATTTTTCACCAGCTCAAGTCTCTGTAAAAGATTGCATTACCATTTTGACCAAACAGAAGAGCAGACTAGACAATCACGAACACATAATCCACATTTCCTATGAACTATCCTACTAGGTAAGCCAACTGCTTGAAAAGATCGCTGGCCTCTACAATAGTTTATCAGTGTCATTTTGTATGTTGCACATTAACCTCAAATCGTCATATATGCAGTAACAAAAAGGGAAAAACTGCAGAGAGAAACATTATGAATATCTGACACGTTTTCCATGCATTTTTGTTCAATGTAAGCAGACAGACAAAAAAAAAAGAAAGAATGTTGCGTCGTGTGGCCAACTCACAATTTAGGCCAAACAATTCATGGGAAACAACTGCTATTTCTACGGCCTAGTAACCAAGTTAATTCCCCTCCGCCACGACCTTTTCAACAGCTACTGCTTGTGCTTGTTTGTAAGCAATAGTAAGCTTCTGTTGTATAATTCCTGTGGGTTTTTTGCTCTACTGTGGATATATTTTTGTCTGCTATTTTTCGGCATCGGTTTATACATTAAAAAAACTACTACTTTACCTGTTGTTATGGAATGTGGTTTTCATATGGAATGTCGTTTAGCAAGAACATAAGCGCTTTCTCGTCTTTCCAAATCCCTTTTGTTGACTTCTATGTATAAAAATGATATTTCTCTTTACCATCACGACAAGCATTGCAGCTGCAAAGTGTACATGCTCCCAGACAAACAGGTCATTTCAATCAGCAATTCGCCTCACTGCAATTCTCTTCACTGTCCGTCATAGTCATGCAAGTTGTATGACACTTTGAAAATCGATTGCTGTGTAAAGGATGTAGTGTAAATCATTAATCTATGCAGGAAACAGCTGTAAGGCCCTGATTTAACCTTTATGTCACCACATAAATTAACAGCCCTATACATGCTAGCGTCAACAAACACATTATACACAGACGCGCGCGTACGAGCACACACACACACACACACACACACACACACACACACACACACACACACACACACACACACACACACACACACACACACACACACGCACGCACGCACGCACGCGCACGCACACATAGCATCACGTGCTGCTTTATAAATCTTAGTTTGGGATTTGAATATTTCTTAAAGAAAATATGGAAAGGCCTTTCCTCGTCCCTTTTGCGCTTGTAGCTTCAAAATACGAAACTAGTCAACTTTACAGTCACATTATGTGGAGCTCCTACTGTCGACAGCGGTGATGGAGATAG
>CM060321.1:8098094-8130594 GCA_030674155.1 Stramonita haemastoma | reverse complement strand
AGATGAGTTAAAACACCACGAAGCAATCTCTTGTAGTCGATGATAGTTATGCTCCTTAGCAAGTATTTATTCCGCTATCGGTTGAGTTAAATCATAGGGAAAAAAAAAAAGATTGGTTTAACTAGGAAACATTCGATCGTTTCAAATAAGATACGGTAATTTTCTTTCGAAACCTTTTCTCGTCAGTAGCGAAACCAAAAATCAAGTGACAGCAATGTTTTCTTGTTGTAAATATAAAAAGAAAAGACTTTAGTAAATCCACGACAATGATCTTCGCATAATACTTTTTTTTTCTTTTTCTGAAAGTTATTGAAATTATACGTTATTTACGCTGCAACAAACATCGCTTCTAAAGTTATCATAATTTTCACTCCACGTGAACACACTCGTCTTTCTTTCCAAGTCCACGCACCCACGCACGCACGCACGCCACACACACACATACTCCATTATACTTCATACAAGCTTTTTGTTTTAAAATCACCATAACATTTTACATAAACTTACAATAAAAAATCTCATGCAGTAAAAAGTACCCCTCCCACTCCACAGGGTCACAAATCATACACATGCAACATAACAAGAAAACACTATAGACATATGCTAAACACTTCTACACGTGCACACCTCAATTTAAAAAAAAACAAATAAAACAAAGCAAAAGACAACCACCAAAAAAGTGCTACCATACACTTTTTTACCTCTTGTGCTCTTACGTACCCCCCCCCCTCTCTCCGTCTCTCTCTTCGTGTCTGTCTCTGTCTCTCCTCTCTCTCTGCCTCTCTCTCTCCCTGTGTCTCTGTGTGTGTGTGTCTCTCTCTGTCTCTGTCTCTCTGTCACTCTCTCTCTGTGTCACTCTGTCACTCTGTCTGTCTGTCTGTCTGTCTGTCTGTCTGTCTGTCTGTCTGTCTGTCTGTCTGTCTGTCTGTCTGTCTGTCTCTCTCTCTCTCTCTCTCCCTCGCTCTCTCTCTCTCTCTTCTCCCTTTCACCACCAGTCTTTACCATGCGTCGATGAATATTCACGAGGCATAAAAATAGTACGAAGTGTCTGGAGCTGTCTGGCGACTGAAGAAGACACATGTCCTGACACAGACCATGCCTCATCCCCTCTCTCTCTTCCTACATAGGGGGGTGACAAGGTGGAACAAGTTCACTGTCTTCAGGAGCGACCGGAATAGTCCATCCTCGCTATACGTCACTTTTTGCTGAGCTTACGACATTGGTATATTATACAGGAAAGGGAAGGGCAGGGGTAAAATGTCATGAAATTTGCTTGGCAGATGCTTGATCAAAGTGTATGCTGGTTGAGTTTCGAGTCCATGCTGTAAATTGTGTATGTGTGTATGTATATGTGTGTGTGTGTGTATGTGTGTGTGTGTACGTGCGTGCAAGTGTGCGTGTGAGCGAGTGGTGTGGTGTGTGTGCGCGTGTGTGTTTGTGTGTGTGAGAGAGAGAGCGAGAGCGCGCGCGCGCGCGCGTGTGTGTGTGTTTGTGTGTGTGTGTGTTGGTGTTTGCTTGCCTGCATACATGCCTACCTGCCTGCCTGCTTGCCAGCACGTTGAGGGTGTGAAGAAAGAGTTGGGTGTGCACGTGTGCATAATGATATATGTGACAGAAAATGCTGTCTGGCGTTTAGTTATTATCAAACATATGCTTCTATGTGGTTTTGTATGGATGAGTGAAAATGCAGCTCCAAACTGGTTAGGTAAGAATGATTTAGTATTTGGTTCATATCCTTTCATATTTTTTGTTGTATTGCCTTTTCAAAAAAAACTCATAATATTTTCGGAGGGGGAGTGTTGGGGTTGGTAAGGCTGGAAAATATCATTCATGAGGCGTGGAACACAAGAAAAAAAATCAGATATATCTTACACATGATTAACACTGAAAAAGTCGTACAAATCTTGCAGTTTTTAACATATATATATATATATATATATATATATATATATATATATATATATATATATATATATATATTTCTCTCTCTCTCTTACACACACACACACACACACACACACACACACACACACACACACACACACACACACACACACACACATTCAGACACACACACGCACGTACACACAGGGGAAGGGGGGGGACGTGGCGCACAGAGTACTGAATGCGTGTCTTTAAAAACACAAAAACTGCATATTCTGTGGACCGCAAACGCAGCTAAATACTGAGAATGAGAGAGAATATGGAACTGATGAAGTGTGATGGGGGACATGAGTAACAAAGCAAGACCTATACAACAGATCACCGAACATCGAAAAAAAATGAATGTGGGATATCACATTCCTGACACATCCTTTCTGCCATGTGAACATTGACACACACCAGCGGAAGACAAAACAAAAGAAGCCGATCACACCCCACACACAAACCGACAGAAATAAATTTAAACAAGAACCATCCTCTCAAAATATTGTAAGATATCGTATTGTATTGCTTTGTGTTGTATTGTGTTGTATTGTATTGTGTAATACATTCAGCCACGGCAAATGTCCCTGTATGAAATTCGGGCTGTTCTCCCCGCGAGAGCACGTAGCTACAAGAGCAGAGCCACTTTACTGTTCTGTGTTTGTTTTTGTTCTGTTTAAGTTTGTTTTATATTTTGTATCACTTTATGTCACGGCAGATTTCTCTGCTTCAAATTCGGGCTGCTCTCCCCGTGGAGAACGCGTCACCACAAGAGCAACGCCACCCATTATTTTTTATTTCTTTTTCCTGTCTGCAACTGCATTTGTTTCCCTATCAGAGTGGCTGCTTTATACAACATTTTGCCAGAGACAAACCTCACGTTGCCGTGGGTTCTTTTACGTGCACTAAATAATGATGTGTGACACACGGTAATTCGGTTTATCGTCTCATCCGAAACACTAGCACCCAGACCACAACTCGTGGTCTAATGGATTGGGTAAAAGTTTTGGGCCCAAACGGGATTCAAACCGCACACTCTGACACGAACTTTTCGCTTTCTAGGTAGGTGAGTAACCCCTAGACCACCGATCCACTTTTGTTGTTCCTTTTGCCTCTACGTGTTTTAGTTTTCCCTATGACCGTGGCTGTTTTTTCATAGAGCTCTGCCAAGGACAACTCCCTTTTTAACATAGGTTCTTTTATGTGCACAAGATGTGTGTTACTTAAGGGACCTCAGTTTATCGTCTCAGCCGAAAGACGACATCCAGACCACCACTCTTAAAAAGCCTAGTGGATGGGGAAAAGTGTGGGGTTAAACAAACTTGGATCGAACACACGGCTTCTTGCCCTCTATACGGTAGCGTTACCTCTAGATCAGACCATCTGTCACGTTTCACACATACAGAGTATCACATCGTCCTGTTGTGATCGTTGCCACAAAGTATAAACAGATCCCTCATATCAACGGATCAGGGGAATAATCCCTTCCAGTTGGAGTAGATCAGAGAGATAATCCCTAAGATGTATTCGTCGATATATTCATCCCTGACTACCATCTAAGCTTTTTGTGTGTCTGTGTGGGGAGGGGCGGGGGGGTCTTAATGCTTAACTTGGTGTGTGGGAACTCCAAACTGTACTTTTAAGTCTCCTGACAGAAAAGAAATATTAAATAATAAACAAAAAAAGAAAAGAAAACAGAAATGGTTCTTGCTTGCAAGGCCTGGACACTTTGTTTACATTCTTTCGAGTTTGCAGAACAGCTAAGATAGGGAAGAGTGAGAGAGAGAGAGATATATATAGAGAAGGAGAGAGAGAGGAGGAGAGGGAGGAGGGAGGGAGGGAGAGAGAGAGAGAGAGAGAGAGGGAGGGAGAGAGAGAGAGAGAGGAGAGGAGAGAGAGAGAGAGAAGAGGAGGGAGAGAGAGAGAGAGAGAGAGAGAGGAGAGAGAGAGAGAGAAGAGAGAGAGAGAGAGAGAGAGAGACAGACAGACAGACAGACAGACAGACAGACAGACAGACAGAGACGAGAGAGAGAGAGAGAGAGAGAGAGAGAGAGAGAGAGAGAGAGAGAGAGAGAGAGAGAGAGAGAGAGAGGAGAGAATGAATGAAACAGTGAGGCAGACATAGAGACAAAGACAGACAGAGAAGGCTGAGGCCTAAGAGAAACAGACAGACAGACAGACAGACAGACAGACAGACAGACAGACAGACAGACAGATAGACAGAAACAGACAAGAGAATCACACCCCAAAAATCTGCTGAGCGCAGCATAACATCCTCTCTGCAACACTTGTTTCATCAAACAAAACATGCCACAAGAAAAAGAGATTAACAAACCCACCAGATGATCTTCACCAGTCGATATATCGATGATTTTATGCAAAACATATTCCGTTCTTTGTGATGACTACATCTGGCGTGGACATGCTCGGCAGTTGTGGTGGGTGATCGATAGACAAACATATGATGCACGAAATCATGAGGTGGCCTAGTTTAATGTGTGTGCACTTCAAACGAACTGGTAGTTTGGACGATACAGAATGACGGAACACATCTTCTTCATTGATTTGTTTTCTGCATTGGAAATGTAATGCTGGCTGAAAGACGATCGATTTTGAATAGTAAAATAACGATAGTTGTCCCCGTGATTCGACTGATCAATACCCCCCCTTGTTTATACTTGAGTAAATAGAAAGCATGTATGACGTACACGTGTTTGAGCTCGCATGTGCGTGCACGAGCACATGCACCTAGGCCCACACACATGCGCGCGCGCGCACACACACACAAACACACACACACACACACACACACCAAGTCACGCGCGCACGGATAAACAGGCCTAAGTGGAGATCCTGGTCAAAAAAAGAAAAGAAAAAAGTTTGTTGCGCACATACATAATCCATGCTCAGCAAAAAAAGTTTCCGCTTTTGTTCCCTGTGCTTTACACGCTCAATGCCCAATAAGCTAACAACTGGACAGAACCACCGCAATGTGTTCTATGAAGAAAAGGGAAACAAAAGCTTGGCAGAGGAGGGGTCAGTGCCCAGTTCTACCTTAACCCACTTCAATAAAATCTCTGTTTTGAAATGATTACGACTGTAAAGTCTGTTTTGAAATGATTACGACTGTAAAGTCTGTTTTGAAATGATTACGGCTGTAAACTCTGTTTTGAAATTATTACGACTGCATTAATAAATAAAAAAAATATGCGTAAAACGTTGAAAGAACGGAGGTGAGAATGATACATTTGGCTAAAACATAAAACCAACTGTACTGTGAATCACAAAGCGTTTCTCAAAAGAAAAAAAAGTAATAGTACTAGGACTAGAAAAATCTGATTTACTTGAAAGATACATTTTGTATCGTAAAGACACGCTGACTTCAGATTAAGACTTGAACTTTAATCAAAACTTTCTTAAAACATTAAGACAATACCACTGCGAGAAGACACTCATGTAATGAATCACCACTCCAGTATGAATGAAAAAATAACTAGCCTACACATATAACAGCATAGGAAATGAAAAAAATCTACTCCGAAAAATGATGAAAATCACTGTGAAAGACAAAATTGCTGGGTATAAAAAATTTTACTTGAAAGATTAAGAAAAGCATGAAAAACTTAAAATGCTCGAGCAACATTAAGACAACAGCATTAGTTTTCAACAATTCTTGAAACATAAAAACAATAAAACTGCGAATGGAACAAAAAGGTTAAGACAGTATTCATGTGTATTAAAGACTTACTTCAAGTTAAAAGACTTAAGTTACGAGCTATGAGAAAAATATTATTCACTCCAAAAATTAAGACCACATCGAGCGCTGTAAAATAAGAAATTCAACCATAAAAACCCGACAACACCACTTTATATGAAAACTCAAATAAAAGATTGTCATATCACCGTGAAGAAAAAGATACTTAGCTTATGAAGGGAGATGGGCACCATGAATGAAAAGTTTACTTGACAGGTTAAACTAAAGAGTTGTGAAAGAGGTTTATGAAGCTAGGACAAGAGCATTTTGAGTCATCAATGTTCCTGAAATGTTTAATTTCTGCTGTAAATCACTAACTTCCTTCACAAATTCATATCATCTTCCTTGAAAGATAACCACTGTGTGCAGGCTATTCCCCATACCCTACGCCTCACGTATAGAATAACACCAGAAAATGCTTCACTAACTTTATAAACCAGTGTGCTGGTTCGAAGCCTTGTATACGTGCTGCTATTTTCGTGGTTTTGGAAAATTTCATCATTTCCACGAAAATGCCAAGATTTTTTTTTAACCTGGGGTTTTGATCTTTTGCATGCACTGGTATATAATTATGCTGGCAGAATGAAGACACGGGGAAGTCTGCACATACTTTGACATGGGAGACTGTTAAAATAATTATACTCACCTTTAACCCTCTAGGAGTCTTGCATTTTGGTTTTAAAGTACGCAGAAAAACGTAGCTCTCATTCTCATCAACATGCAAATCTTGCGTTTTGACTTTTAAGTATACAGAAAAACGTAACTATTATTCTCATCAACATGCAACAGCACAGCGAATAAAGAGATAGCGTTATATATTTCACAGATGACCACACAGGACACTGCCAATAAAAGCATACACAGACTGGACTATGCTTCAACGGTTTTCAAAGCCAATGTAAAAGATAATCCCATAAAAACAGCTACGGTTTGCTATAGAAGGGTCTATGTGTGGACGAGCAAGAACGACATAACCCTGAGTGTATACAGTATAGCAACGAGACCAGACAGCAACACATCATAAGATCATTCCCACATCTGCTGATAAAAAAAGTACTCGACTGCGCGTTTGTGTGTGTGTGTGTGTGTGCGTGCGTTTGTGCGTGCGTGCGTATGCATCCGCGCTCGCAACCCTGCACACACATGCATGGGCACAACCTCACACATCTAAAGAGTAAAATAGGCAGCTTTCTGAACGTGTTTACTACCCTCCTGACACAAATCTGATCAGCAAAAGGGCAAAAAGTATTGCAGCACAAGTGTAGCAAACAAGAGCGGTGGAGCAACAGACACTTACCCTGAATAAACCAAACATGATTCTTCTTTTTCTGTCGGTGGGAACTTGGAAGGCGACTTTTTCTCAAGCGAACACTTTCAAACACTCCTCGCCTCTCTCACGAATCGCTTATTTTTGTATGCAGTCATGCGTTCTTCTCTGCTCCTTACGTCAGAAAATTCAGGTATAATTAATTTGATTCTGCCTAGTATAACAGTTATAGGCGCATCAAGTTTTAAGTCATAAGTCGCTGACTTTCAGTGCAACTTTCTAAGAAACCTCGTTACAATAAGCTGCCTGACCTATAAGCAAATTATTCAAGTAATCACACACATTGAAAGAAAAAAAGTATAACCATTTTGTATGCATTAAGATACGCTTCTGCTCACTAACACGTCAAAATGATTCTGCAAATCTGGTTTAAATCAGAAATTCGATAACGATGATGGATGAAAAAGAAAGCTGTATCTTGTTAGCTGTCTAGGCTTGTTCTGTTTTAGAAAAAGTGAGTTCGAAGAAGCAGCACCAAAAACTAGGTGACTCAAAGGAAAGTGTTATCACGAAATAGCATTCTTTTTTCATCAACTTTTCCTACGTGACAGAAGACCCTGTACAAAGTTTGATCACTACATTAAAAACTATCCGCGCACTCTTGAAAGTTCACACCCCACACTGCAGACAACCCAGGAGCTGCAAACCATTTCAAACGGATCAGAAGATCGGGGCCAATTATCCAGGTTTGCTTTTCAACAGACATGAATTCCCAAGTTGTTTTTGACACACAACTACAACAGTGTCGATCCCCAAAACCAGAGAAAAGACAAACGGGGTTGGTTACGCAGACAACAGGTCTGTCAGAAAGCAGGGGACAATAAATCCATCACTTGCCAAGTCGTGTTCCTTCCGATGGCAGATAAATCACACACTAACACACTTTGCTCCCTATACCACCAGCTGCTACACCTGCCTGCCACTGCCCCCCTCCCCCTTCTCAACCTCAACACTCAAGAAGGCAACCCGCTGCGCTTAGCAGACCGTGATGTCGTCTGCTTTGCCTTGAGTTTTTTTTTTTTAATATATACTTTTCTTAGGTATGCCCCCTCTTCTCCCTCTCCTGTCTACCCCCCTTTTTTTTGGCTAAGGCGGAAATTTCAAACCTAGAGACAGCATTGACATTTTCTTTGAATTTCGTTTTTACAATGTAAGGTGTGAGGTAGGGTGTGTAAGTGTGTGTGTGTGTGTGTGTGTGTGTGTGTGTGTGTGTGTGTGTGTGTGTGTGTGTGTGTGTGTTTGTATGTGTGTGTGCGTGCGTGCGTGCGTGCGTGCGTGCGTGTGTGTCTGTGTGTCTGTGGGTGCGTGCGTGTGTGCGCGCGCGCGCGCGCGCGCGTTTGTGTGTGTGTGTGTGTGTGTGTATGTGGTTAGGGGGGTGGAGAAAGGTCATCCCATACTGGCATATTACCGCCTCCCAGTGCCCCCTGCCCTTTCTGTCCCCTGTTTCATTATGCAATCAAAGCGGTTTGATGTCCAGCGTAGCGGCAGAAGTGGTGGCTGGACAATGGTCACCGTGTGTCGCTCAGTGGCTTCTTGTGACGCTCTGCTACATGCCTAATACGAATTTCCGGCAAGTCTGCCACGTCTACTGCCTCGTTCATATATATATATATATATATATATATATATATATATATATATATATATATATATATATCTTCAGCTCAGCTATCATTGTTTGTCCCTTACATTCAAGTGGTTGTAATGTGCGATATTGTGTCCATCCGAATGGGTTATCATAATAAAATGGGTCAAGCATAAAAAATTATTTCAAGAAACAAACTTTACTGCAGACGAATAACAGCTAAAAGTCTACTTTGTTAACGAATAGTACCCTCCCCATCTCTATTCCGTCATAGCCTCTCTATGTGGCAGAATTCGACAGTGTTTTAAGAGAGAGAGAGAGAGAGAGAGAGAGAGAGAGAGAGAGAGAGAGAGAGAGAGAGAGAGAGAGAGAGAGAGAGAGAGAGGAGAGAGAGAGAGAGAGAGAGAGAGGAGAGAGAACGTTAACAGAGAGAGAGACAGACAGACAGACAGACAGACAGACAGACAGAGAGAGCGTGAACAACCATGTTTACCACTAGACATGACATGCTATATCCTGGTGTTTTACAGCCGTCCTAATACCGTGGCGATTAGTTTTGACAGGCACAGCACATTCATACCTACTGGGTCATTGCCAGCCATGAACATTAAACTGATGACTTTCTACATTCATTTGTTTAAAAGGATGGGATAGATGCCAGGAATTGAATGTCTTCGTTTATCTTTCTACACAGTCAAATGCTATAGCAATGTGCATTACGTCCGTGTCGTTGTGTTCGTTTCGTTACAAGCCAGATCTCGGCAACAATGTTCTGTTGTTTTTTTCCTCAATTACACGCATACACACAAACACAAGCACAAATGCGCACACACGTGCATTCGCACACAAGCACGCACACACGCACGCACACGCGCGCGCGCGTACACACACACACACACACACACACATACACATACATACAATGTATCTTTGTGCCGTCAGAGGAAAACAATGGGAGAATAACGTCATTTGAATAACTTGGGCAACGACACAGACCTACCCAATCCTAGAGCTCAACACAAGTGAAAGACTCACACCTGAAAAAGACTGTGGCAATAACGATTTTTTCAGGTCTAACGATGTCGCCCAAAATAAAACATATACAGACGGACCTTGTCACTGAATTGCATGTCCACAATAATTATGTGCAGTCTTGCAAATACTATTAATTTGTGCAAAAGAATTACAGTGCTACACACGGAAAAAAACACAACTGTGCAAAAGCAGCGGTTGTGGTCACATAAAGAGAGACACAACAGAAATGAAGTTATTATTCACTGGAAAAAAAAAAAGAAAGAAAAAAGAAAATTGCAGAACCCTACCAAACAACAGTTTATTTTGACACACTTCAAACACATTTCATCAGAACAAGAATTCGGTTATGCTAAAAACCATGCAGACACTTGAATGATGAAAAGAAACATGCAGCAAATAAAACGTAATCTAACACGCCAGAACTCCAACCACGATTCAAATGCGAACGTATCATCGTGCCATAAAATCTATCTACTAATCCAGGTTTTAAAAAAAAAAAGAAAGAAAGATGGGGGGAGGGGGAAATTAGCACTAAACAGAAAATCAAAGAGCCACGACATCAAGAACACGAAGCGTAACAGAGTGGAGAACGGAAAACTTTAAAAGCGTATATCTCTCATGCGACAAAAAACAAACTATGAAAGGCATGCTTTTTTACAAGAACCCCAAAAGTGAACATCTCCGAAAGACCATGCACAACGCCCACGCTGACGACACAGACAGGACAAAAATGACCATCATTCCCCTGCCAGTGCAACTCAAAACGTACACACCCAAACTAAACACTAAACCACGGCTGACCATCAAAACTTAAGCTAGGGGGCCAACCTCTCGGCCCAAACAAAAGACTATAACTACCATTCACAACCCCCATGCACTAGGAGCCCTATAGTGACACACCGAAAGCGACGATGCATGCTGTGGTAGGTCAGCTACTACCGACAAGATGCAGCTAACGGTACCTGCCCAAGAGGACTGTGTGTGTGTGTGTCACAGAAGGCAGCCAATGGAAAAGGATGTGCGGTGACCGAGGTCATGAAAGCGGCAATGTCAGGTAGTATGCATCTCCGTAACGGTTACTGGGGGGTGCAACTGAAATCACACCGTTTTATGTCCTGGACATGCGTATCACACAATCACAATACCTGACTATAATTATTAATACGGTTAAGGTATTTGGGGGGGGGGGGGGGGTGCTAAATTCTTAACATTTGAAAACAACTGCTTCTAAACATTCAAACAAAACTAGCCATTTCAAATGCTCTCCCCATTTCTTCCTCCCTCCTCCACACCCGACACACACACACACACACACACACACACACACACACACACACACACACACACACACACACACACACACACATTACTTACTGAAGAACTTGATGCAAGATAATATAGCAAATTTACAAAATGCAGCACCGATGAACAGTTGTAAGTTTTGTTGATATATAATGTGCGTGTTAACTGCGTTACATTTGCAGTTTTGGGCAAAAGCAATGTAAATAAGGTATTGGGGTGCTGTTTAACTTCTCAAAATTCCACTATTACTTAAGCACTGGATAAATACAAATGGATAATGATAAGTGTCGGTTTAGTAAGCCATAATTACTGTACACACACGTAAAAATGGTGTTTTTTTAATTTACCGTTACTTTTGTCTTTTTTCAGCGAACTTCTGATATAAAAAATAAAGAATATTCCTGTTCCAAAACCTTTTATTTCAAAAATACCTTACAACACACCCATAAAATATTTATCAGACTTTATTATCAAATATCAATGGACACATATCCTGATTAACATTCTTCTCGCAAACAACGCTAAAAACAAACATAAAATACAAGGCTTGTAGTTATTTCTTACCATTCAACCACTTATACAGCAACTCATGTATTTCCTAATTTGTATTATTTTATTCCCACCACTTATCTAAATATAAACATGACATACCAAACGAGAGGTAAACTTCAAGCCATAGGATCTACTTGACTTGTATCACGAAGAATCCTGTATGAAAATGGATATATTTTGTGGGTGACCGTTGCTGCCATTGTCTGATCTCCTCAATCCTATAGCCTAGATACTTAAATATAATGTTCTACTTCTGTTAAACTGCCTCATCTTGGCTTCGCTAGTCAACCTTCAACATAATTATACACCTTTCAAAATTATCTTCATAAGTAAAGGTAAAATGTGTCCCATAACCTGTGTGGTCGTAGGGGAGCGAGGCGTCAGAGACCTCAGCTTCTCCAGTAACCAGCATATTGAGGGCGGCGCCCATCTCCCCTCCCTCGCTGTTTTACCTTCCCTGACCCTAAAGAGGGCAAGTACCCATTTACAGCTGGGTGAACTGAGGGACTGTACTGAAGCCAAGGCGCGCAAACGGTCACCCACCCAACTGGTAACCACGCTCAACGCTGCTTAACGTTGGCTGGGGGAAAGCGAGCGCTCTGACCACTGAGCTATCCCGTCCCCATTTTCATCAGCATGTACCTAAAACAAGGAGCCCCTTCCTTCTACGAGCGAGCTCCTCCCTCCCTCCCCCTTTTGTCCCCCTGTCCCTTCCCCCCTGCCGTCAACAAACATGGTACAGAAGTGCTTTACTCTCCACCTCCAGTTTGCTGCATGCATCGCCCATTCCACGTGACAGGTGTATTCATCATGCAATAATTATGCAAAAAACAGCGCGCGCCACGCATTGATGAAGCTAATAAATAGCATCTGCTGCAAGATGGTCGATAGTAAATAATATACAGAATCCTTTGTATCAACCATCAACTATCATTTCCGCCTGCCTGCATGAAAATACAGCCATGCTGTGGTCTCTGCAGGAAATGACGTTAAGACAAAAGAAGTTATGGATACGATATGGTTAGAGATTAAAGTTCTCAACTGTATACCAAGGTACTTTTTGTTCTCTTATTTAAACGGGCAAACTGTACAGGCTTATTGTTCTCCATTTTTGTCAACCTTTTTTTTCTTTATGCATTTACAAATTGGCAAGCATTTAAACAAAGTATGCAGGCTTATCAGGAGTTAACTTTCGTTTTGGTTCTTCTCTACATTGTGTTTTCCTGTTCCCTAACTTACAGGTAATGTAAGAATCGTTGGTGTAGAACTGGATTGTCCATTTTCCAACCCAAGAAAATGCCAGAGTTGTCCGGCTTGTTCATTGTTAGTAACGAGAAATGCAGGAATTTGCCAAGAAAAAGGCTACTGCGCATGCGCGGATGCCCCATAGCAAATAACATTTAAGTTATCTTCAGGAATCTGGGTTGCTTCATCTAGCAGTAAAATTAGTTTGTCTTAATGGGAGCCATTTTTCATCCTTGTAACACGGAGAAATCAGTTACTTCCCTTTATTTGCTTTCACAGCTCCATCGTGATTTTGTGTTTTTTTTTCCAATAAAAATGCGAGAAAGGAGGTGAAATTGAAGGGTTAAATTTGTTCAATATTCATCAGTTTTCATGGACCCATCTGTGCATATCATAGACCACCACCCATCACAGTCTTAAATATTGCATGGACACTTTAGCATGCAATACATGGTGCAGGTGATAAAAGTGTGCCTCAGTACTCATGGTAAAAGATTATTTTATGTAGGTCACACATCGATAATGAGCACACTGAAATTCTCGTCCATAATGAACCGATATTATTTTCAATGTTTCTAAAATCACCTGAAACAATTACAAAAAAATTTTGACAGAAGTCTTTTAAAAAGTAATTCAATATGTACAGTTCATTTACACACCTGACGAATCAAAGTACAACACTATGCAAATACTGCCATCCTTTTCTTCTGTTTTTGTTTTTACTTTGCTACACAACGTAGTTCAACAAATGTTAGTTTTGTTCTGGGTAACTGATTACCAGTTTCATACATGTGGAAAATTTCAGTGTGCTCAACTTCGAGTGTAATTCATATTTTCTGTGTGCAAAATTCATTGTTTCGATGCAACAAGAGAGGAGCAGTAACTGAGTAATGAGGGCAGGCACTATGTGTGATGTTCCCGTGATACCCATGCAGCGCTGTGGAAGAGCTATATACACAGTACACTGCAGTCATGACAGGTACACATACATCTGTTGTCAGGTGGACAGATTCAACAGGTACTCTCTGCGTCCTGGGTTACCTGCTCACAGGTTTCACTCCCTGCGTGTGCTAACACCTGCTGAAACAATAGTGATGAAAACGAAAGGCTATCATCAGTCACAGGATTTTATGAACACGACATACACACTTCACAAAATTGCATTCTGGTCTGACCCAAACCCAGGGACAAGAATTCCTATGCCGACTTGGGGGGCTTGCAGCGACCTGTTGCCTTGAACACAGAGACTGAGCTAGCTGCCCATCTGACGAATCTCAAAAACAAACTGTACTACTTACCTAGCAACTGGTTCATTATGATAATGCAGTTATTAGAATTCAACAACAGCAGATTGGAGATGTATGGGTTTTCTAAGCCTCAACAGCATAAAAGTATGTCCCTTGGTAATGAGACATTTACAACCTTTCTTAAGTGGGACAAATAGGAAGGTGTGCTACAACTAGTTAATCACCAGATGTGCTGACTTATGGCGATAAAAACACAAACTCGTGTTGACCGCCCAATTTATGGGAGGGGGGAGGGGTGGGGAGCTTAAAAATACCATGATGGATATATGCAAAATTGAAAAGGCTGAGTGAAAAATAACATAAATATACTTAAAATACAGGTAAACGCAATTAAATGTTGGACACCATGTGCTCTATTCGTATTTATTTTATTTATTTATTTATTCATATCGAAGATAATGAAATAAGCACTCATGTGCTTTTTCACGCCCAGTCCCCGTGTGTATGCAGTTTAAAAAAAACCACTGGCATCCTTGGAACAAAAATAATCACACACACACACACCTACACAAAATAGTGTAAATGACTAGACCTATGTGAAAAACAGAAAAAGGCATCCAGTCTCTCATGAAATAATTCTTAAGCTAAAGAAAGAGAATAAAGTTGAAAAGCAAAAAAATAAGCGTACAGGAAGAAAAGAAAGCAAAGAGATATCAAACAAAGAAAATAAAACCCAAAATAAGAAGTTGAAGAATAAAAAGAATTCTCTTGAAAGCCATTTCCTAAAGATGAGAAGACTATGAGATTATCTACATTAGAAAAAATCCACAAAAAAATCCCACTGGTTTTTAAGAAAGATGAACAGTGACATTTTAAAAATAAAAACAGTTGTCGCATTTTGAATAACAAAAACATGTACATGCTATTTCCTTTCCACCTTAGTTTTGCAACAATCTAAACCTCAAATTTAACAATGTTTATGGAATGAGAGAGAGAGAGAGAGAGAGAGAGAGAGAGAGAGAGAGAGAGAGAGAGAGAGAGAGAGAGAGAGAGAGAGAGAGAGAGAGAGAGAGAGAGAAAAATGCGAATGTTACTGTAAGTCACTGCACAACCTGTGAGAGAACTCCACACTGCTTAAGTTTGTGCACCGATGATCACTCTGACTTGTCGCACTGCGCATGGAGATATCTAGGCTTCTGGTCAAAACTTGCTGTGTTTTCGTTATCAAAACTCATCAGGTGAACTGGATTCCCTGAAAATGAATTCTTAATAATTATGTTAAAACAAAAAAGACAGAATGGTTCCACTCAAAGATGAAAAAAAACAAACCAAATGAGAGTAGACAAACCTGAAATAGGAGTGCTGCAATAGAAAGAAAAAAAGTGAGCAAAGAGTCAAATAAAAGTCAAGTGGAAGATCATCACTGCAAGCCATGGCACTCACACACTGGGTGTTACACTGACCTTGCGTAGCGGGAAGACATAGGGCACATGCATATACAGCTGAAAAAAAACGGGATCAGTGCACATGATGAACAAATGCACCTGGGATTACAGGGAGGACAAGAATGAAGAAAACAGAAAACTGACAGCTTATGTGCTTGAACAATGGCATTTGCAGCTTCGATGACAAAACTGAAATTTCAACAACTCATAGGAAAATGCAGTAATTCAAGTGCGCGCATGCAATCCCCACCCCCGTTCTGCAATGAACATACACACAAACACACACACACACACACACACACAAAATCACACAAACACACACACACAAACACACACACACACAAACACACACACACACAAACACACACACAGGCGAGCGCGCATGCACGCAAGCACACGCACGCACACACACACACACTCACTCACGCACATGCGCGCACACTTTCCCACATATCATTCTTTCAATAGAATCTTTCTTGTAATCTCTATAAAAAAAAAAACCCTGCTGTTAGTAATCACAGATCAGTTCAATATTTACCTTGTAATTTCCACACCCTTTCCTCAAAACACAGACCCAAAAAACAACGAATTCCAGAACAGTTCATAAGCATAGAGCGCAATAAACAAACAGTTAAAAGAATAGTTCTTACAGGTTCAACAAACATTTCCAGTCATTGTTTACACCTAGCTAGGACAGAGGGACACATAGAAGACTTTTCCATCTAGCTCATGATCTTCAAATTAACCAGCAATTACAGGAATAGTTCTTACAGGTTAACCAAATATTTCCAGCCATCTTTTACCCCTATTTAGGGCAGAGAGACACATAGAAGACTTTCCAATCTAGCTCATGATCTTCAAAACACACACACTGATCAAAACCACCCGTGAAGCAGAAAGACCTGACAACTGACCTTGACAATGTCGGAAGTGGTGACGGGGCGTAGAGAGGAGCGGGTCACTGCCAACGTTTCCCGGACGACAGGAGTCCCCGGCCGCCGACCCTCCTCCCCGCCAGGGGAGACTCCGAGAGTGAGCAGGTCTCCGGTGCTGCTGCTCTCCCGGCCCCCCTTCTCTCCCAGGCCGTCCCCCTCCCTCACCTTACCACCGGGATCCGAAGACCCGGATCCGCGCCGACCGCTCAGCTGACTCAGCAGGCGGGAGAAGGAACTGGACCGCTTCAGGCCGCCCTTCCCCGCCAGGTCTGGGTCGCTGGAATGTTTGCGAGACAGGCTGGCTCGCCGCAGGAGCTGGTCGCGATAGTCTCTGAGCTTGGCTTTGAGAGAGGCGAGGCTCTCTGTGGGCGTGGGGCTGTGGCGGGCTTCGGCGCCTGAAGGGGAGACGTCGGTCTCTGCAGTTACGTCCTGCTGTTGCAGAGACAGAGTCTTTCTGCCCGCTGCCCGGCCCAGGCTGAGCGAGCCTGAGAACAACGTCCTGCCTGACACACCGCCTGACACACCGCCTGACACACCCCCTGACACACGGCCAGTGTCCCCACCCCCCTCACTTGTCTGCAGGGCTGGCGACCCCGACACCCTGTCCAAAGAGGCACTGCGGGCAATGCGTAGAGAACCCGTGCGGCACAACGGCGTCTGCTGCTGCTGCTGCTCGCCCTGTGGATTGAGCTGGGGGTGGAAGGCGGCAGGCAGAGACTGCAGGAGACTGTGCAGTTTCTGAGACACAGAGGCGGGGGACTCGGCCTCTGGACAGTCCTGAGAACTGCTGTGGACACTGGTCAAGCCCTCGAGGTCAAGAGGCGGGGTGGCAGATGGTGCACTGTCCTGTCTCTGACCTCGCAAGTCCTGACTGTCCAGTGACCTCTTCATGCTGACCTCTGACAGCTGCTGCTGGGCCAGCCTCAAGGCGCCGAGGTCCACGGAGGACGACCGTTTGTGGCGGAACTGACGTTTCTTCTTCCGGACCTCGCCACTGTTTTCTGGGGGATGCGTCGTCGACTGGTCCTCTGTGTGGATGGAGGAGGAGGGTGGGGGAGGAATGATGAGGAAGGAGATGTCGTCTGACGCTGTGGGGTCAGCAGGGTCATGCTGCAGAAACCCGCTGATAGCACCGCTGAAGCTTTGGGACAGCATCTGCCGTGTACATGCATACATCATGTGGGGGTGTGTTAAGTCATGATCAGTGCCAATAATGCTGGTTTCAGGTAAGCATACATGCATTTTAATGCCTAAAAGTCCAACCTTTTGTCAATTTTACTCTTTTTGGGTTGTGCTTCCTTCTTCGTTATCACGATACCAGTAAATACAAAGGAGAGAGAGAGAGAGAGAGAGAGAGAGAGAGAGAGAGAGAGAGAGAGAGAGAGAGAGAGAGAGAGAGAGAGAGAGAGATAGAGAGATAGAGAGAATGCAAGGCGTAAACACATTTCAAATTGTGTTTAAGTACTTAAAAGTAATAAACCAAAAATCAAAAAAGGTATAATAGATTTCTAATAACGTCAAAATCTAGACTGAGTACCATAAGTTACAAAAGGACAAAGGTATTGTCCAATACACTTGAGTTTCTTCATCTTTTTCTTTAATCTGTTTTATTTTGTTGCCAGTTCAGAACCATTATGCTAAAATGTAGGTATGCACATCATCTGTTACCAATTGTTTGCTCTCTGTCATGGCAAAATTGTCAATCTTTCCATCTTTGTTAAATTATCTTTCAATGTTTAATATGCACTGACAATAGCTCGTGCAATCAAGATACAGTAAAACAATTAAAACATTGTACTGTTCTTTCTGGAAAATACTTTAGCAATTTCAAGTGCAAAGAGTAAAAAACAGGAGGCAGAACGCGCGCGCGCGCGCGCGCACACACACACACACACACACACACACACACGCACACGCACACGCAAACAAACACATACACATACACACGCACACACACACACACACACACACACACACACACACACACACACACACACACACACGATTCGCCTTTGACCCCTCTTGAGGCATGGAGGATTTCAGAAAACAAAATCAACTGTAACTTATATAATTTGCATTAACAGAATACGCTCATACACAGAATTTCACAGGAATAAAAATATAGTCAACCTTTTCATTAATATCATGCAACTTTACTCTTAACTACACACACACACCAATCACTGTCTCGTACCTGGGGTGGGTTGATATCATCATCGGAGGAGGAGGAGGGGGGCGGGGGACGTAGTACTGAGCGATCAGCGCCTCGATGTCCGAGTCAAACACCTGGGGACAGTGGCCAGCGCTGGATGACCGCACCAAGCAGGGTCCTCCCGCCACCACTGCGCTACCCGGGAACCCGTTGCTCAGATCTGGACCAATTGAAAGAGCCATGTTTTACTCTGTCCGTGTGTTTGGGGCTTATATGCCTCCTCTTCCACTCTATTCTCAAGCCCCATCTTTTACTCTCTCTCTCTGTGTTTGGGGCTTATATACGTCCGCTTCCTCTCTAGTCTCCATTGCAGTCAAGTTATCTTTTTTTTTCTCCCCAAGTACACAGATCAAGGTTATACATTTACAGATTCTTAAGTCGCCACACAGCGCACAAATCCAACATCACTCAGTCAAGAGTGCTAAACTTAGCGCGCCCTTTCCTTTTACCTAGTCCCAGTGTGGTCAGTTCACGTTATGATTAGCGCCAGCTGGCCCCAACTGGGCTGGGCTGGGCTGGGATAATTATCAGTTGAGAGGAGCTGAAGGTGGGGGAAACTGACAACTGTGCCCAACAAATCATACATTCTTCTGTCATGATACTGGACAAAGGGAACACGTAATGGTTTGAAACCTGGGACAATATGAATGTATTGACAGAAAGGAAGTCCTGTTTGGATTGGAGCGAGGGCAAAACTGGTTGTGGTAGAACAAGAATCGACAATGTTGTTGTGGTACGAGGGGAATGCATGCACCAGATCGTCGAAAAGCACGATTGTTTTTTATTGCATCAAAGGAAGGCATAACTATATTGGACCAAGGGAAAGCATCGTTGTATTATTGGATGAAACAAAGACATCACTAAACTGAACCAAGAAAACACATCACTATAATATAAAAACAAAGGATTATATCCCTATACTGGAACAAAGAAATGTGTTGTTATACAGGACCGAGGGACAGCATCGCTGCTTTGCACCAAGGAAGAGCATAGCTATCGATGGTTGATGTATTGAATCAAGGGAAAGTATCTTTGCATAGAACCAAGAAAAAACATCGCTCTATCGGCCCAAAGGAAAGCAGGGTAAAATCCAGAAGAAATCAGCCTCAAAGGTTCCCTCCCGAGTAAACGAGCATACTTGCTCATTCTTGCTTGTGTGTTGTATAGGTTAAATGTAAGCGCTTTGATTTGTTGTTTTTTTAATATAGCACTACATAAATTCCATTTATTATAATTATTCTTTTCTCTCTCTCTCTCTCTCTCTCTCTCTCTCTCTCTCTCTCTCTCTCTCTCTCTCTCTCTCTCTCTTGCTTCCCCTATCACACACACACACACAAACACACACACAAACACACTCACACACACATCCCCCCCCCACACACACACACTACCTTCCTGTAGCCCCGAAGCAGCCAGACCGGAGTGGTCAGAGGAGGGTGTAGGGAGGTGAGAGTTGGCGAAGGAAGGAGGGGGTAGGCTGGACAGCGTGGTGAAATCAATCACAGTGTCCTCCTCCATGGAAGAATCAGGCCCAGGAAACATGGTCAGGTCTGGTCACACACACACACGTACACACAACACGCACGCACACACACACGCACACACGCACGCACGCACACGCACACACGTGCAAAATACATGTGAACATACGCGTATACGCGAATACCTTTTTTTTTTTTAAATGTATAGTTTTCCCCCCTACCCTGCTTTTCATCATCATCATCATCATCATCGTCATCGTCATCGTCGTCGTCGTCGTCATCGTCGTCGTCGTCGTCACCCTTTTTTTCATCATAGCATATTGGGAAATGAATGTCTAAATCACCTCGAAGTGGTTTAGCATTAAAGAAAGAGAATGGCTGCACGCGCACAGCATATATGAGCATAAAGGTGCAAGTGTGTTAAATCACATGAACACTCTCCTTCTCACCCATGGATTCATTCACACACACACACACACACACACACACACACACACACACACACACACACACACACACACACACCACACACACACACACCGCCTTACCGATGATGTCCGGATCGATGTACAATCTCTGTCGAGGAATCATGCTGACGTCGGGGCTATAAATAGACGAGTAGAGGTAAGAGGTCGCAGAATGACCTTCACCCATGGAGCGGAAGTCCACGTCAGCAGTGGGTACCATGTCGGGACTGTGCAGACCAAAACTGTGCATGCCTGCAACATCCACACAGATGAAGTTACTTCACTGTCTTTCCTGGCTTGGTCGGTGAGTACAAAACTGCATACACACGGGAACTGGATGTAAAAAGAGTGCATGAGTGCTTTGTTTCATTATCCTTGATATAAAAGAATAAATGAAAATACTATGCACTAAAGTGGGTACTTTGATATACCCAGACATGAACATAGTCATCTATGCACTAGAGTGGGTACTTTTACATATGCATACATGAACATAGATGTTAGGGCACTGTACTGGGTACTTTGATATACCCACATATGAACATAGTCGTCAAAGCACTGGAGTGGGTACTTTGATATACCCCCACATTAACATAGTAGTCAAATCACTGGAGTGTGTACTTTGATATACCCACTCATAAACATATAGTCATCTATGCACTTAAGTGGGTATTTTGATATACCCACACATGAACATAGTCGTCTATGCACTAAAGTGGGTACTTTGATATACGCATACATGGACATAGTCTATGCGCTTAAGTAAGTACTTTGATATACGCATACATGGACATAGTCTATGCACATAAGTGGGTACTTTGATATTATACGCATACATGAACACAGAAGTCAAAGCACTGTACTGGGCACTTTGATATACGCGTACATGAACATAGAGGTCAAGGTACTGGGTTGGGTACTTTGAATTACGCATGTACGAACATAGATGACAGGGCACTGTACTGGGTACTTTGATATACACATACATGAATAAAGACGTCAAAGCACTGGAGTGGGTACTTTGATGTACGCATACGAAACAGGCGTCAAGGCACTGGACTGAGTACTGTGGCATATGTATACAGGAACACAGCATATTTGTCAAAACACTGCTTTCAATCCCGTTCAGTACAGACAGCTTACGGAATTCTACACTTCGCAAAATACGTTCTGAGATCAAAACTGAAATAGGATTTCCTCAAAACAAACCGAAAATCAGGCGACTTTATTTTACCGTGTGGGAGAGAGAGTTAGAACACTAAGAACGTCACTGTGATCTACAAAGATAAATCCCAACTTTCCTCACATTATTTGACAGCAACAAAGCCACAAACCCAGCAAGTAGCCTACCTTTCTTGCCACTATCGCTCTGTGCTGGCCAAATACAGGCCTGACCTGTGCATATATCTCAGACCACCATAAAGTGAAGAGGCCTCGACTATTCACACCAGGCCTGCCAGCCAGCCCATAGTACTCTTCATCTGTCAAACTCTGTTATAGTGTCTGTGTTTATGTGTCTTACATCCTGCCTGCCTGCGTGTGTGTGTGTGTGTGCGTGTGTGTGTGTGTGTGCATGTGTGTGTGTGTGTGTGTGTGTGTATCTGTGTGTGCGCGTGTGTGTGTGTATGTGTGTGTTGTGTTGTGTTGTGTTGTGTTGTGTGTGTGTGTGTTTTGTGTGTGTGTGTGTGTGTGTGTGTGTGTGTGTGTGTGTGTGTGTGTGTGTGTGTGTGTGTGTGTGTGTGTATGTATATGTTTGTGTGTGTGTGTTTTGTGTGTGAGTGTGAATGTATGTGTGTGTGTCTTACAGTACACTCCTCTTGCATTTTAAAAAGGTTAAGTGCAACATCTTAATGTCCTTAATAAGGTACCCTCAGAACTGTGTTACAACCGCCTCAGACATGTATTACAATGAACCAGAGCAATGAATATTAATGATGGACCTAAACCAATTTTCTTCCACAACCAAGTTTTTTTTCATAATACCCTGCCAGCACACCCAGGAAAGAAAGTTGGTAAGTTGGTAAACTTTCACCTTCATACAAAATCAGACTAAATGGCTTTACGACTACTAACTCACTCAAACTGCTTCAAAGTTGTGGAGACTTTGGAGGGTGTCATAAGGTAATGCAACAAAATCAGAAACCTAAACTGAACATGCCCCTCTTTGAGCTACAAACATCGCAGCTTCCTGCAGCCAAAAACTTACTTAGCACTACGTCTGAACTTTTTCAGTTACATAACATAACATGTATTTGGGGGGGGAATAAGTGTACAATACTAACAAAGCGTATTTGCTTGTCTCTAGATATTCTTTCCATGCAAACGTCGTCTTACGGTCAAATAAAATCACCACTAGTTTCGTTTCCACTTACATGATGAATCCACACTGCATTCCACCGCAGTCCATCTCACAAACACAGTACATGTTCTACTTTTCAAAGCAAACAAAAAAAATTGGTCACAATCCCTCACAAAACAAAACGTAAGCGTTGCTCCTGCTGTGCACTTCCTTCCTCTCTCTCTCTCTCTCATACAACTTGTGTCCCAACGGATCTGTCACCAAACGACTGTTGACTATGCCCTTCCCGCTGTACCCAGTTTGCAGGCAGGCAAAGAGACAGACAGAGAGGGACAGACCCCTGGAGGTAGGTAGGTAAGTGACAGTATCCGTCTTTCCCATGCCAGGCACGGTGTGGCTGAGTCAACAGGCTCAGACAGTAAATCTCCCTGGAGGTGGGACTTCAACGCTTCAAACAGCAGGGTACCTCTTTACTGACACAGGTCTGGGTAGAGAGGTGGGTTTTTTGTGGGGGTTTTTGCCCCTAACTGCAAACTTTTTAATGGGGCTACTGAGGACATTATTTTGGGGTGAACGTGTGTGCGTGCGTGCGTGCGTGCGTGCCTGTCTGTCTGTCTGTCTGTCTGTCTGTCTGTCTGTCTGTCTGTCTGTCTGTCTGTCTGTCTGTCTCTCTCTCTCTCTCTCTCAGTGTGTTTCAAATGTATAACATGTCTGTAATTATCTACCAATCGTGGAATTAGTATAACAACCAGACGCACAATCAGGTCAAAGGCGACACAAAAACCGAATAGAAAGAAACACGACGAAAACAAAACCCAAATAAAAAGAACTGACGACAAACAAAACCCAAATCAAAAGAAACGACGACAAACAAAACCCAAATAAAAAGAAATGACGACAAACAAAACCCAAATCAAAAGAAACGACGACAAACAAAACCCAATTAAAAAGAAATGACGACAAACAAAACCCAAATCAAAAGAAACGACGACAAACAAAACCCAAATAAAAAGAAATGACGACAAACAAAACCCAAATCAAAAGAAACGACGACAAACAAAACCCAAATAAAAAGAAATGACGACAAACAAAACCCAAATCAAAAGAAACGACGACAAACAAAACCCAAATAAAAAGAAATGACGACAAAACAAAACCCAAATAGAAAGAAACGACGACAAAGAAAACCGAATAAAAAGAAACGAAACAAAGTACAAACTGGCATCAAAAGCACCAATGACCCACGAGGACTGCTTTTAAACTGAAGTACAGATAAGGTAACAGACTGAACTGGTAGGGATAGTTCTTTAACCAGAACCCTTTCAGTTTATATTAATTATTTCTCTGATATCTAAGCCAGCCCGGGACCCCATAAAACAAAAAAAAGACATAATGCAAGCCCTCACCAGATTCGATAGAAGAAGCTCGCTGCATACTCCGGCTCCTGAAGGGACTGTCCCCTGCTGTCCCCCCTCCTCCCCCTCCTCTTCCTCCTCCTCCACCCTCCACACT
This sequence comes from Stramonita haemastoma, assembly GCA_030674155.1. NCBI lineage: Eukaryota > Metazoa > Mollusca > Gastropoda > Neogastropoda > Muricidae > Stramonita > Stramonita haemastoma. Next base: position 8,106,270 of record CM060321.1, on the reverse strand, counting down.
CTCCGCATCCTCGCTCTCCACCTCCCCGTTCACCCTCACCCCTCCACCACCACCACCCATCTCCATGCTGACGTCTTCAATCATCGTCGACTCGTCATCGTCCTCGGCGCCTAACCGGAGACGATCCGGACGCAGAGCGGCGACGTCCGGCATGGCCACCGCGTGTCCGTTGGCCGCCATGATGGTCTGGCGGAGATCCAGAATGCTGTGGAGGGAGGTGGGGGAGGGGGGCATGGGGGTCATGGGGGTCATGGAGAGGGAGAAGGAACTGTTGGTGGAGCTGGGGGTGTCGCTGGAAAAGGTGCCGAATGACGTCACCGCCTCCTCGTACGGTGTCGTGGCCGCTCCGTTGACGTCAGTCATGACGTCGCTTAAAGCGGCGATCTCGTCCGTGGTGGGGACAGGCGGTGACGTCACCGTTTCCACTTTTTCGGTCTGTGTGGCCTGTGGTGTGGAAATGAATGCCAGGGCGTTTATGAAAGAGGAAATAGAAGAATGAGCATGATATTGTTGATTGTATGTCTGATACTAAGCTGGATTTTTTTTTTTGTTTGGTTGGTTGTTGGGTTTTGTTATTCTTGTTGGGTTTTTTTCGGTTGTTGTTGCTTTCTAACGACAAAGATTTTAAATGCATGACATAATCGCTTGTTTTGTATATAGTAGGGCAGTTGATACCAACAACTCAGCATGTAATTTGGCTGTCAGGAAGTTTCTCTGTCCTTATTACATGCTAAATGCTAGTACTTGTCACTAAGCAGTTTTACGTGATAACTGATTTACTTTGGATATAGTTCAAACACAGGGAGCGGGAGAAAAACAGAGAGGCAGAGAGTGATACAGATAAAAGAGAGAGATAAACTACTGATAAATTCAGATTCCAAGATGACTCAACAGGTGAAGACTAAAAATTAACAAACATTAACAAGTTATTAACTAGAAGTTAAGAAAAGGTTACATTTTTTAGGTGGTCTTTGTTTTCGTCATACATTGCTTTTTGTAGCTGTAATGACAATTTATCATGCACTTTTCAGCCCTGAACTTGCACGGCTGAAACAGAAACTAATAAACGAATGAAAAAATCAGGAAACGAAACCCCAAGGATAGAGGTACCGGGATTCTCTCCCTTGAGTCTTTCCTGTACCACAATCACGACCAAAGGAGATAACCCATGATTCTTGTTTTCAGTTTATTCTCAAAGGATCGAATATATAGCTACGGTTAAAATATTATCGGGAAAGGGTTGTCGCGAGTGAAGCAGTGGTGAATGAAGGGGGACACAAGTTACAAAGCCAAGAGGAGAAGATCACTACTACGTATCTCCTGTTCCCTAGCGAGTCCCCAGTCCCCAGTTCCCTAGTGACATGACTTGCCCACCTGTGGGCCACCCGGGAACATCTCTACAGAAGCCACCAGGATCGGAAGAGAAGAGAATCGAGATTGGGGTAACGAAGACAGGTATGAGGAATGGAGGCATGCTGTGTCAGATTTGCCAGCTGGTCTCATCCAATTCTCTATCTATGCGTGTGTTTGTTGATTTCAGGCAGTTATGGTTGAATCCTTACATTGTTATTTAAAACAGGTGAGACAGACACGCAAGCATACAGAGAGGCATTCGATTCGTCAACACTCAATGCATGCATACACACAGACACAGACACAGACACAGACACACCACACACACACACACACACACACACACACACACACACACACACACACACACGTACACTGGAACCAACACCTACGTTCGCTACCTGAGTAAAACACTGCCCACCACTTGTCTCTCACCTGGATGCCCAGGTCCTGTTTGACCCTGCACAGGTACTGCTCGTTCTCCTCGTAGTCGGGAGGGTCCTGCCCCAGGTCCACCAGTCTCTGGTTGTCAGGCACCCCCTCCCCATCTCCCCCCTCTCCTACCACCACCACCTCGGAGACCAGGTCCTCAGGGTAGCTCCAGGCTGCTGCCTGCACCCGGTGCACGCTCTCGTAGGTGGGCACTGGACGGGGTGGTTGTTTTCAGGGGGAAAGAGATATGATGATTGATTATTGGTGAAATATTACAGGCAGGCTACAGGCAATAGCAAAACGACGACTATAACAATGGTACTAATCATAATAATGGAAATGGTATTCATGATGATAATAATGATAAGTTAAGCGTAATGAGGAGGAGGAGGAGGATGCTTGTCATGACAGAAAAAGAAAAAATGATCAAAGCGACGACAAAGACAAGCAACAACAAAACCAACATCCCTGCCAACAACAGTATCAACATAAAGGATGCTTCTTATCCTAAGGAAACACACACACACAACACATCACAACACAACACGCGCGCGCGCACATACACACACACACACATGCATGCACATACACAAACACACACACACTCTCTCTCTGTCTCTCTCTCTATCTCTCTCTCTCTCACACACACATACACATACACTCTCTCTCTCTCATACACACACTCTCTCTCTCTCATACACTCTCTCTCCCCCCCTCTCTCTCTCCCCACCCCCTCCTTCTCCCACTTCCTCTCTCTCCCACCACCCTCCCTCTCTGTCCCACCCTCCATCCACTCACCCACACCTTAACACCCCCCCACCACCCATCTATCCCCCCCCCGCACTCAAGTCCTCACCATCAGGGTCAGACGTGTTCTTGCCCATGGTCCTCTCCACCAGGCGACGCTCAGGGTCCACGAAGATGGCGAAGTAGCCTGCCAGCAGACAGACGAGGTTGTGGGCGTCGTCAGGCAGCAGGCCCAGGCTGACCCGGTCCTCCTCCCGGGGCGCCTTCAGCCTGAGGTCCACGCGCTGCATGCTCTCTCCGTCCCTCGTCACGCGCACCTCCTCCAGCTCTTCAAAGTCCGCCAGCTGCGTCAGCTGTAATCAGGATCGTTCATCATCAGTGGGGGGGGGGGGCAAGGGTGGGGGGCTGGATTAGGATACTGGGTGTGGATGAGAAGGAGGAGGGAGGGGAGATGAGGGGGTGCCAGGAAGCAATGCGCTAACCTCTGTGCTGCGACACTTAAGTTCTCATTGACAGTCTTCCACACAAGCTTTTCCATTTCTGCTTTATTGTATCTATGAGTTAAAGTTAAAGTTAAAGTCTGTCCCGAGCCTAAGGCTCATCAGGCCGGTGCTTATCCCGGTTTCTGTGGCGTTAAGCGACTGAGAGTCATAGACTACCCCCTGGATAGGACGCCAGTCTATCGCAAGGTTAACCCCCAACACAAGGTTGGTACCCCTTTTACACCTGGGTGGGGTGAGAAAATAGCCGTAAAGTGCCTTTTCCAAGGGCACAACGCCATAGCCGAAAGCTGGGATCGAACCTGCAACCTTTAGATTACGAGTCCAACGCCCTAACCACTAGACTACAGCGGCGGCTCTTTTATCTATGAACATAAATGAAATATGGATCAATTTCATCTTTTTGCTGCTTCTTTTCCTTCACCTCATTCTCCGCCATTTTCCATTCATCTTCTGCGTCAGCGGCATGTAGGCTATCACCCACGCAATCTGTCTGCCTACTGTGAGTCTATCTGTCCAGCTGTTATTCCTCTCTCTCTCTCTCTCTCTCTCTCTCTCTCTCTCTCTCTCTCTCTCTCTCTCTCTCTCTCTCTCTGTCTCTCTCTCTGTCTCTCTCTATTTATATATTGTCATTGTCATCTCTCTCTCTCTCTCTCTCTCTCTCTCTCTCTCTCTCTCTCTCTCTCTCTCTCTCTCTCTCTCTCTCTCTCTCTCTCTCTCCATGCATACGAATGAAAGAGTGGAGGGTGATTCTATCCCGACAGACAATTCCTAAGCATTTCCATTCTTCAATTCTATGTTTTACTATCATGCCCGTGGTGTATACATATTTCTGAACGCACAGATATCTGGGTGTATTATCATGCAAATGAAATGAAATGTTCACGCCTAAACACCACTACTACTACTACTACTACTACTACTACTACTACTACTACTACTACTACTACTACTACTACTACTACTACTACCACTACTACTGCTACTAAAACCACCATCATATTATCACTATCATTATTACCGTCATTATCAGTATCACACCTGTTGCTGTTTTCGTTATTGTTGTTGCATCTGTTGCATTTTTTTTGTCGTAAGGATTTTGCAACCACACCTCAATTTTCACTGAGAAAACCATTGAATGCCCAAAACTATCAACACATACGAACAGACGAACAACTCCTGATTCCTCCGAAACACAAAAAGTATCTATCAAATTCAACAAGGGCACAGTGTGGCATAAGTACATAATAATATTTCCGGTGCCTGGGATTTCGCGCAACCTGCTTTCTGTGACAAACCTTGTATCTTTTGACATGACTAAAAGATCCATTTGAAAACACGGCCAAAGCCCATCATATTCTGAAATTCAATTCCAGCTCCTAATTCTTTTTTTTTTTTTTTACATTTCCCCATCTTCCAGCAATTAAAACGTTCCCAGGTCGGCCAGGCGTTAAAATGAAATTTTCCCCCATGATTGGACAAAAGAAGTTACCACTGCTAAATTGAACCGAAGGACAAAAAGAACCTATGAGCCATAGGCTTGAATGAACGCTGACGTACACACGTTCGCTGTTATGGGCACATGTGCATGCACGTCCCCCTGCGTGCGCATGCACGCATGCACACACACTAAAACAAACACGCGCAGGCGTGCGTGTTTGACACGTACACACAAATTAAGAAAGTGGGACAGGTAAAGATGATCTTTTTACTTTTATTCTTTATATACTCTCTCTCTCTCTCTCTCTCTCTCTCTCTCTCTGTCTCTGTCTCTCTCTCTCTCTCTCTCTCTCTCTCTCCTCTCTCTCTCTCTCTCTCTGTGTGTGTGTGTGTGTGTGTGTGTGTGTGTGTGTGTGTGTGTGTGTGTGTGTTTGTGGTGAGCGATGGTCGTTCTCTACCCCATGGGACTTTTTTCTTTCTTGTTTCACTGCTATGTTACAATTGTCATGTGGTATATATACAGGTCATACCATTAAATATTATCATGCAAAAAAGTCAACCTAAGTCTAACTGTAAAGAAATACTTCCTTCTCTTTTTATTACATTTTTACTGCAATATTTATAGAAACATACTTCTCTTTTACTTATCAAAGCTCTTTCTTTCAATGTCTGAGTTCCGATATTTGAAAAAAAGCGATAAGATCATAATCTACCCCCCATGACAAAAAAGAAATCCTTAAAACTGAAATAAAGACAGTTTGACGTAGGTTTATATTTTAGATGCAAACGGACCTCCGACATCTCGAATTATATGAACAACCCTTTAACTTTTTGCATGAACTCAAAACTCCTTTTGAAAATTCGCCCGGTGCCCATCATATTTTGTAATTCAATTCCAGCAGTGTAACTTATTTTCTTTATCTTTATTTTCACTTTTAGCAATCAAAACGGTCCCAGGTTAGCAAGGCGTTGAAATGAGATTTTCTCCCGCGATGGGACAAAAGAATTTACCACTGCCAAATTGAGCTGAAGAACAGAAAAAAGGGATAAACCAAGTATGCCAAAATACATGCTGATGAACGTGATTTTGTACATACATACCATCAGTACACAGGCTCTATGCATACACTTGAAGGGAGGAGGGGCGGTTGGTGCACTCGCACATACGTACGCACATAAATACATGCATAGATATACATGAGCGTGCATGCACGGACATAAATGGTGGAGAACATCAGAGACTGCGCGCGCGCGCGCGCGCGCGCGTGCGTGCGTGCGTGCGTGCGTGCGTGCGTGCGTGCGTGTGTGTGTGTGTGTGTGTGTGTGTGTGTGTGTGTGTGTGTGTGTGTGTGTGTTCGTGGAGGGGGGCTGTGTGTGTGTATGTGTGTGTGTGCGCGCGCATTTGTGTGTGTATGTGTGTGTGCACTCACTTGCTTTTGCGTGCGTGCACGCCCCGCGCGCGCGTGTGTATGTGTGTGTCTGTGTGTATGTGTGTGCATGTGTCTGTGCATGTGTATATTCGAGCGCGCGCATGCACACACACACGCACACACGCATGCACGTACAAACACAGACACACTCACCAACATCTAATGTATTATTAATTCATCATTTATATGCGTGTGTATAATTCCATGCGTGTAAACCTGCTCGTGCGCATGCGTGCTGTGTTTTTTTAGCATTTTCCCAAGGGCAAGGATTCCAAATTGCGAAACGGAAAATCGTAATCAGATTTTTTCCCAAGAGTCCTGAAGCTATTCCTAATTATATTCAGTAACATTCCTGACACCAAAAAAAACCCCAAACTTATCCCAGAATGACAACAGCGTGAGGTGTGAGCATAATTTGGGAATGTTCGCACTTTTTTACAGGAAGAGTGGAAAAAAAATTTTGACGCGAGACAGACAGAGGAAAGAGTGTATGTCTCATGATATGTTCTATTTAAGGTGGCGAGGTTGAAAAATAAACCCTCAGTCAAATCTACGTGACACTGTGGTAAATAGGTTTAGTGCGAAGATGCGTCAAAAAGTAAACATTTTGTCTTCAAATGAATCAAGTGATGACCAACGTTAAAATGCTTTTTCTTCTGTGCTTACGGAACGTTTTGTCCATTGATTTTAATTTATTTATTATTTATCTATATGTTATATTTATTTATCCATTATCTATTTATTTATTCTTTTACTTTGAAGATAATGGAACAATCACTCATGTGCTTTTTACATCCAGTCCCCGTGTGTATGCACACGGACCTCGGTTTTTACTGACATTAACTCCAAAGGAAAAATCCTATTGGACGAGATTCGAACCCAGGTCAGCAGAGAGAGTGAGAGAGATTGGTGGGTGAGTATGAGAGATGCAGAGAGGCAGAGAGAGGAAGGGATGGAGATAGAGAAAGAGATAGAAATGTGTACAGAAAATAAGACAAAGAGAAAAAGAAACAGAGAGGGAGGCACATAGAGAGAGAGACAGAGAGACAGAGAGAGACAGAGAGAGATATACAGGCAGACACATGTATATACACGTACACACACACACAAAACACACATACACATACAAACACACACACACACACACACACACACACACAAACACACACACACATACACACACAAACACACACACACACAAACACACACAACACACACACACACACACACACACACACACACACACACACACACACACACACACACACACACACACACACACACAGCCAGGCCAAAGGTAGGGGGGAAAAAAACCCAACCATGTACAGACATAATAGCACATCGCCTTACCGAATAGGACTTGATGTTGGTGACAATGCTGATCCCTGACTGAGGTCCTACCAACAGCATGGCCTCCGTCTTCTTGTCCTGTCAACCACAGGTAGGTTCCATTAGGTCATAGCCATGGTGTGGTGTGGTGTGGTGTGGTGTGGTGTGGTGTGGTGTGGTGTGGTGTTGGTGTTTGTTTGTTGGTGTGGTGTGGTGTGGTGCGGTGTGGTGTGGTACGGTATGGTATGGTATGATGCATATATCATATGCATATGATATATCACTGTATGGAACATGAGGGTCGAAAATGAATAAATTTTGTTTACAAGCCCATGTTAAAAGTTATGCCTTACATTGAAAGGGTATCACTTGTATAGCATAAAAAGCAAAGAATTACCCATTTTTCTGCATTGTTGCCATGGAAACAATCCAATATGGCCGCCAAAACGGAATATTTCAAACTCTTAAACCTTTTTATCTATAACAAGTATGGGTAACCTGTTTCTACAGACATATTTGAGTCTGAATTCTTTAAATTCACACAGAGAAATCTCAATAAATGTATCCAGCAATTTTTAATTCTGAAACAAACATGATTTGGGCCACTTTTGGACCCGTGTCTCACCTTAATAAAAATATCAGAAATTTGTTTAATATTTCAAGATGGAACAATTTATATTAGTCTGTAAAAGCTCTTTGGCATTCTGCATAAGTAGGAGGAGGCCTGGGGCGCCGAAAAAAACCGAATTTTTTCAAGCGATTATTTCCCCCTTTACATTCAAAGAAGCAAAGAAGACGAATGCGGCAGTTTTTGTAGGTTTTTGTTTACATATTATACTTACCTTGGAATACTGAATACCTTATCACTGTTTGCCATTAAGATGCAGCAAAGATTCACACTACGGCATGTCATTTTAAAGGCTCTAACCATACAGATACCCCAAC
>CM060321.1:8090594-8093094 GCA_030674155.1 Stramonita haemastoma | reverse complement strand
TTGCTGTCCAGTCAGGAATTTTTACACTAAATTGAAGCAGGCTTGTATAAATTTCATTTCTAAACTAAAACTTTTACACTCTGATGACCCAATGTCTTTTACTGGGGGAAAACTAATGTAATTGCACTTCCGGTTTTCAAATTTGAGAAAAGTTTACAGATAACGTTACCGTAGGCAGCAAAATTTAAACATTGTGCAATCATTTTAAGTGTAATAATGTTAAACACTCAGAAACGCATTCATATGATGCAAAGAACATGATATTTGATACATGCTGTTGTCGCTATAACTTATTTGCTTACCCACCCCCCTAAAATTAGTAACCCAAGCGTTCAAACGAAGTACAATTTTCAGTCAAAACAAAACTACTGGCAACAGGCAATCACCTTGGTTATGTTTTTTTGTTGTTGAATACATATTATCAGCTTTGTATTCATTAACAAAAACTACTCTTTTTCTCAATTTGACGACATTTAAGAGGTGCTTGTAAATTAATTTACCATTTTGCCAATGATTGGTTCACAAAATCACTTGTAACATCTCTTACAGATGTTCATAGATTCAGTTCCAATGTCATGAAGATGGCAGTTCAACAAAATGTAAATATCCAACATCTTAGCATGAGCTGTGCAGTGTGTCTTCCTAATTGGATAGTCCAGGACCTCCAGCAACTCTGAATGTGTGCAGCTTTGCCCTCTACATTGCCCACATGCAACTGAAGACACGAGGCCATGCTTACAGCATGTACACCTTGCTGTTCGGCATTCAGTCAGACAATGACATCTTACATTAATCTATTTTTTAAAAAACATCTTACAATATACAGAGGAGCTTCAGGGGTTACGTCAAAATCTTTATAGTTGGAAACATCACTCCATGTTTTATTTCCCATCCCCAGTCCTGAAGATCTAACTGGAAACTATGTGAATTTAAATTCAACCATTCATGGACCTGGAAATAGGTCCTCATAGAATGGAACTTTGCAGCTGAGGATGTTGGGGGCAGTTTGTTTGGGTGTAATGATAACAGAAGTAGCTGGTTTCTGCATGTATCACACATATCGGAGCTTGTCCAAGGAATCTTTGTTCTTGCCACCATGCATCATTGCAGTGGTCTTTTCTCCTGCAGCTATCACTTGCTCTTTGCTGATGTTGGGTGTCATGAACACGCATGCATGCTCTCGATAAAATGCACATTCTAACTTTTTTCCACAGGCAGGATCTTTTCGTCTGAAAACATACTTCTCTGGCTTTCTCTAATGCTGTACCTACAATGAGGCAATTAGCATCACCACAATTATACAGTGTTGAATCCAGACTTTGTCAATCCTTCACCCAGCAGTTGAATGAAGTGCAGTCTGTTGGCTGGATTTGCTATAAAGCACTTTCTGGACTCAGTCAGCACCATGCTACCAGCAAAATAATGACAGGTCCTGTGATCCCACCATTTCTTCTCAGATGAGCAGCATTTTTGGTTAGCAGTCCACTGCAATCAATCGCCATCAAATACAACAATATCCCTGTTGTAGATGCAGTTCATGAAGTTGCTATACATCTGCACCAGCTGGTTGTATATTGTTCCACAAGGCCAGACAAGTCGATGCAAAAGGGGACCACTACTAATGACCAAAGCAGTATGATCTGCAAGTTGAACACCCAGCTGTTTTGTGGCTGACCAGATATGACTGGCAAGTACTGCTTTGTTTGCTTGCCTGAGTAATTAATACTTACGTTAATTATAAACCAGGAACTAAACAGTTGATGCACTTTCGCAGCAAGCCCAATCTGTACAGGTGTGATGATAGTGTTGGGCCTGGTGCACTGGATGATGCCTTGCCTAATTGCTGATACTTTCTAATTCCCTTTAGATTTGTTGGTGACTTGCATCAAGATTTCAGAAACTGTAACTGGCAATGCTGTCTGCATCAGGACAGCTGTCTTGCAGAAACCAGTGACTTGATGTCATTGTGAATGATTGTTACTGCTGCTTTGGTAAGACACATCTGTTCATCTTTAGCACTGGATTCTCTTTTCTCTTGGTAGAACTTCTAAAAAATACAGTCTGGAGTTGTTCTGAGTGATATGATATCAAATATGTTATTGGAATGAGCAATCGCAATTTCATCACCATAGTGTTTTAAGAGTTCAACTTTCATCTGTTGTGCACAGTATGCATCATTCTAACAAACATTTTCTATTTTATATGCTTGACTGCAAATTTCTGCTTTTCTGAGGAAAGATTTGTCCTTAGGGCTCCTTAACTCTAGCATCAATAACTGTTTTATTGGCGTACATGGCACGGCATTCCTTATGTACAGAGTTCCTCACACAGGCAACTTTGTTGTCTTTTAACTGACAACTGCAATGGTTGATCGTATTGCGCCTTTCTGGGTCACTGTACAAGGTGGCTTTTGTGGTGCTGGGGTCTTGCAGTTGATACAAATGTGTTCAATGATTTCTTGCAACAGACCAACATGTTAGTATGTAGGTGTCACTTATAT
>CM060321.1:8072201-8082994 GCA_030674155.1 Stramonita haemastoma | reverse complement strand
AGCAACAGAGTGTGGTCAACCACATCAAACGCCTTGGATAAGTCTATATTAAGCCACAGACAGACAGCGACAAACACGACAGCGACTGACAGAGAGACAGACAAGACAGACAGACAAGACAGACAGATAGACTACCATCAGGCGCCGAAGCTACATGCAGGGTATGGTGATACAGACCATGTACCAGGCATTAGCCAAAGACGAGTGGGTTGCTGAGTCATTGTCGCAAAGCTCAGGGTCACAGAAATAATTACAACTCCCTTCAGTCCTTTTCTTCTGCCCTCTCTTTTTTGTGGTTCGTGTCTAAGCATCAGAGGCTGGTTCAGTCTACACAGCTTCCTGTGCTCAAGGTCATGGGAAGCAGAGGGCGTGTCCAACACCTGATAGCATCATTACTCTTTGAGGAAAGTACTCAAGGCTCAACGAGGCATGATACATGAGCCAAAGTAAAGGCAAAAATGAGGGGGGAGAGAGAGAGAGAGAGAGAGAGAGAGAGAGAGAGACAGAGACAGAGACAGAGAGAGACAGAGAGAGAGACAGAGAGAGAGACAGACAGACAGAGACAGACATACAGACAGATGGACGAAAAGAGAGAGAGAGAGGGGGGGGGGGGGGGGGGGGGAGGGAGGGAGGGAGGGAGACAGAGATAGAGAAAGAGAATTCTGAACTCTGGACTTGTTTGGTATGTACGTTGTCCTTAGGCCACAATATACAGAGTTTGGGGGAGGGAGGAGAATCAACAAACTGATATGTAACATATTATAGAACATGAAGAAAATAACTAAACAAGCAAATAAATAACCGATTCTTGTAAATCATGACCGCAGTGATCATGTCTTGAACTCTGAGCTTTATAAACAAGTATATTGGGACTGCATGGGTATTGCTATTAGTAAAGATCAAAATCGGTTCAAGTCCAAATATAATATTTCAATTCAGGTTGATAGAAATAAAATTTTGAAAGCCAAGATATAATATATCTCATTTAATACATTCTAAGCATTTCTTTCATGTGTTTTTTTATACAGAAAATATATTCGTGCTAAATCAATCATTGCAAATGTATGTTGTAATATAATAAATACCAAGACCACACAAATAATCAGTCAGAACTGTGTCAGAACTCCTACAGAATCTACAGGGTGGTTTTTTTTTTTGTCTTGAGATGTGTGCGTAGTAAAGTAAGGATACTGTGTTGTGGTATCTTCGATACATACTTTTCCTGTTGACTGCTTTATGCTTTGTTTGTCCTCCGCATGGATGTATCTTATTGTGAGATTATTACAGTATTGGACTTGAAATGAATTAAATCGAATTTTAAACCCTATGAAATGTCATTCAAAAATACAGTTGCATGCAGGAAAAAGAAAAAAAAGTGGGTAGGCCCCGCACTTGTAGCAACGGGCTCTCTCAGGGGAGGGGGGGGGAGAGAGAGAGAGAGAGAGAGAGAGAGAGAGAGAGAGAGAGAGAGAGAGGGAGAGAGAGAGAGGAGAGGAGAGAGAGGAGAGAGAGAGGAGAGAGAGAGAGAGAGAGAGAGAGAGAGAGAGAGAGAGAGAGAGAGGGGAGAGAGAGCAGCCCGAATTTCACACAGAGAAATTTGCTGTGACAAAAAGTGGTACAAAAATAATCCCTCCGCCCGCCCCCCCCCCCCCCCCAAAAAAAAAAAAAAGTGGTGTTGTCTCTGCCTCAGAGGCTGAAGCGGCAAGGAAAAGTTACTGGCTGCAGCAGGTCAGCAATCCCTGCAGGACACCCTCTGACTCTGCAGCCAAGAAGAATTACCTGTCACAGCCACAATCTTCCTTTTGAGTTCACAACACACACTTAGTTCTGGGAAGTTCAAATCACTTACACACACATACATACTTTGTGTAGGGGGTGGGGGTGGGGGGGTGGACGGATAGCCTAGTGGTCAGAACATTGCGCTGGCAATTTGACACCCAGGTTTGATTCCTGGTCGAGGGGATTTTTTCCCTGGAGTTAATAAAATCAGTGCTGACTCCACTCTCCCCAAAAGTCCTTCGGATGAGACTTTAAACCGAGGTCCGTGTGCGAACGCACACAGAACATCTTGCCCACACGTTAAATCCTGTTCCGCTTTTCGTAAGAGTAGGCCATCGTGTGCCGGTGGGAACGGATGACATTTACAAAACTGGATACGCATGGGGACTGGATGTAAAAAAAGCACAAGAGTGCTCATTCCATTATCCTCGATATAAAAGAATAAATCAAATAAATCAAATCAAATTTTTGCAGCTGTGCCGGAGGAGGCTGCAGGGAAGCGTTACTGGCTGCAGCAGGGGCAGCAATCCCTGCAGGACGCCCTGGCTCTGCAGCCCAACACCCAGGTGGCCCACAACCTGCTCCTCTTCCTGGGAGACGGCATGGGCGTGTCCACCGTCACCGCCGCCCGCATCTACCAAGGACAGAAGCGCGGGCGCCCCGGCGAGGAAACGCAGCTGCATTTCGAGAAGTTTCCCCACGTGGCTATGGCGAAGGTGGGGTATGCAAGGGGATTGGGAGTTCTGTGTCTGAAGTGTTTGGGGGACTAGGCTCATGACATGTTTGTTTCTTTTCTTTCTTTCTTTCTTTCTCTCTTTATTTATTTATTTATTTATTTATCTATCTATTCATCTACTCTTTTATATCTAGGATAATGGAATAAGCACTCATGTGGGGTTTTTTTTACACCCAGTCCCTGTGTGTATGCAGTTTTGTAAATCTTGTCATCTGCTCCCACCGGCATACGATGGCCTACTCTTACGAAAAGCGGAACAGGATTTAACGTGTGCACAAGATGTTCTGCTTGCGTTTGCACACGGGATCTCAGTTTATAGTCTCATCGAAGGACTTTTGGGGGGAGTGGAGTCAGTACTGATGTTAACTTCAGAGGAAAAATCCCTTTGACCAGGAATCCAAACCCGGTCGTCAATGTTCTAACAACTAGATCGGCTGTCTAGAGGTAACGCACCTGTCTAGAGAGCGAAAAGTCCGGGTCGGAGTATGCAGTGGTTTAAATCTCGTTTGGGCCTAAAACTTTTCCCCCATCCATTACTTAAATCATGAGTGGTAATCTGGTGATACTCTTTTGGATCAGACCATAAACCGAGTTCCCGTGTGTTACACATCATTATTTAACCACGTAAAAGAACCCACGGCAACAAGAGGATTGTCCCTGGCAAAAATTCTGTAAAAAAAAAGCCATTCTGATAGGGAAATAAATACAGTTGCATGCAGGAAAAAGAAAAAGAAAAAATGGGTAGCACTGCGCTTGTGGGGATGCACTCTCCCCGGGGAGAGAGAGCAGCCCGAATTTCATGCAGAGAAATCTGCTTTGACATAAAGTGGTACAAAATACAAAATACTCTGTTGTTCGAAATCATTCTCCAATATTGCTGTTGTAGTACTCTGCAGTCCGTCAATGTCATATGCAAAGCAGATGTAGGGAAACAAATACAGTTGCAGACAGTGAAAAAAGCCTCAATTCTTCCCTGCAGACCTACAACGTGGATAAACAGTGTCCATAGTGGACACGTTACACAAGCACAGACGTACTTGCCTATCATATCCCCCGTTTGTATTTCTTTGATAGGGAAAAAAAGCCTCTCTTCTTCCCTGCAGACATACAACGTGGACAAACAGTGGACACATTACACAAGCACATACGTACTTGCATAATCATATCCCCGTTTGTATATATATATATAATTATATTGTTGCCCGCAGACCTACAACGTGGACAAACAGTCCATAGTGGACACGTTACACAAGCACATACGTAATTACATAATTATATCCCCCGTTTGTATATATATATATATATATATATATATATATATATATATATATATATATATATATATATATATATATATATATATATATTCTTCCCTGCAGACCTACAACGTGCACAAACTGTGTCCATAGTGGACACGTTACAGAAGCACGTACGTACTTGCATAACCATATCCCCCGTTTGTATCTATCTATCTATCTATCTATCTATCTATCTATCTATCTATCTATCTATCTATCTATCTATCTATCTATCTATCTATCTATATATATATATATATATATATATATATACATATATATATATTCTTCCCTGCAGACCTACAACGAAGCAGATATATTGTATAGGGAAACAAATACAGTTGCAGACGGGAAAAAAAAAGCCTCTGTTCTTCCCTGCAGACCTACAACGTGGACAAACAGTGTCCATAGTGGACACGTTACACAAGCACACACGTACTTGCCTATCACATCCCTCGTTTGTGTATTTATATATCCTCTTCCCCGCAGACCTACAACATAGACAAGCAGACGCCGGACTCGGCAGGGACAGCCACGGCCTTCCTGTGCGGGGTGAAGGCCAACCACGGCACTCTGGGGGTGGACAGCCGGGTGGCCAATTCGGACTGCTCCAACATGGCCCTGCCTGACGTCCTCACCCCCTCCCTGCTGGACTGGGCCTATGAGGCTGGTCAGAGGGGGGTCTTTTGTCTGTGTTGTGGGTGGGTGGGTGGGGGTGTGGGGGTGTGTGGGTGGGGTGTGTGGGGGGGGGTGTGGGGGGGTGTTTGTGTGTGTGTGTGTGTGTGTGTGTGTGTGTGTGTGTGTGTGTGTGTGTGTGTGTGTGTGTGTGTGTGTGTGTGTGATCGTAACATACCGTCCTGAACTTTCATTCAAAAAGAAAAGAAAAGTTCTCTAAAGTCAGAGAATAGCAGCCTAGGTAGTGAAGTACTGCTTGAAAACAGCCATACATAATCATAAACTTGTCATCCAGTTTGTACTGAAAGTCTCACGGTAATTCCCCAGCAACGAGCAGTGAGATGAGACAGAGTATATATATTCTACATGGTGCCCAGGGTGTATACCGTTAACCTGGGGAAAGCCCAATAACAACAACACATTACGAGAAGATTGGACAAGACAGCATTCAGTAAAATCAACCACTTTTTAAATTTTTTTTCTATTTTTTCATATCGAGGATAATGGGATAAGCACTCGTGTGCTTTTTTACATCCAGTCCCCGTGTGTATGCATTTTTGTAAATATCATCTGTTCCCACCGGCACACGATGGCCTACTCTTACGAAAAGCGGAACAGGATTTAACGTGTGCGCAAGATGTTCTGCGTGAGTTCACACACAGGACCTCAGTTTATAGTGTCATCCGAAGGACTTTCGGGGAGAGTGGAGTCAGCACTGATGTTAACTCCAGGAGAAAAATCTCCTCGACCGGGGAATCGAACCCGGGTCGTCAAATTGCCACTGCAATGTTCTGACCACTAGGCTATCCAACCTGTGCAGGTAAATCCGTAGGCATTGTGACCAACACCCGGGTTACCCACGCGACCCCAGCAGGAGCCTTTGCCCACACCCCGAACAGAGGCTGGGAGACAGACAGAGACATCCCCCCTGACTGTCCCCACGTCACGGACATCGCTTTCCAGCTCCTGAAGAACAACTCCCACATTCAGGTCAGACCTGGCCCCAACTAGAACATAAACAAAGACACACAAACAGCAGGAACGGAAAATGTAAACAAACACCAGGAAAAGAAAAAGTACAAACATCAGGAAAAGAAAATATACAAACAAACATCAGGAAAAGAAACTTACTACAGGAAAAGCAAAAAAAGAAAAACAACCATAATTATACAAACACTGGAAAAAAATTATACAAAAAAACAAGAAACGAAAATGCACACAAACGTACAATAGGAACAGAAAACACACACTAAAACAGGAACAGAAAGTACATACAAACACCAGTAAAAAGCAAACACAGAAGAACACCAGTAAAAAATAAGCACAGGAAAACAACAGAAAAAGAAAGCACACACAAACAAATAACAGAAAAAGAAAACACATACATAAAACAGGAAAAGAAAACATGCAAACAACAAGAACAGAAAACAGACACAAACATACAACATGAAAAAGAAAACGCATACAAACAACAGGAAAGGAAAACACATACAAATAACAGGAAAAGAAAACACACTTAAACATACATTAGGAAACACACTACACTCAAACATACAACAGGAAAAAAAGAAACACACTCAAACATACAACAGGAAAAGAAAACACACTCAAACATACAACAGGAAAAGAAAACACACTGACATACAACAGGAAAAGAAAGCACACTCAAACATACAACAGGGAAAAGAAAACACACTCAAACATACGTTAGGAAAAAAAGAAAACACAAACATACAACAGGAAAAGAAAACGTACTCAAACATACAACAGGAAAAGAAAACACACTCAAGCATACATTAGTGGAAAAAAGAAAACACACTCAAGCATACATAAGGAAAAAAAAAGAAAACGTACACAAACATTCAAGAGGAAAAGAAAACACACTCACAAACAACATGAAAAAGAAAACACTCAAACATACAGCAGGAAAAAGAAAACACACACACACAAAGAACAGGAAAAGAAAGCACACAAACAAGCAAACAGCAAAAGAGCAAAACAGGGACTGATTACACATGGGTTTTTATGATGGCTGAAATTGATACATCAGTTTGCTGGATAGTAAAAATGGTGGAATGGGGGGGGGGGGAGGAGGGGGGGAGGAAGGGGAGGAGCTGTTTTCGTTGTCAACAGTGCTTTCATCTTCCCTCCATGCCTTTTTACTTTACTTTGTATTTCTGCTTTCTTTGCACAGTTTTTTTGTGTTTATTTTGTTGACATTTTCCTGGATTCTTCACTTTGATGTTTAGTGTAGATGATTAACGACTTTTGAAGTATGCTTTTGAATCGGATCATTGTATCAGGTGCACTGGTAAAACCATGATGTTCAGTAGGTCCTGAAGCTGATCTCGGCTCTCTCTTTTTCTTATAGTTGGTGATCTGCCTGTTGTACTGTGGCCACAGGACTCTGCCCAATCTCACCACCACAAACAATCATGAACCCACGGCAACAAGGGGGTTGACCCTGGCAAAATTCTGTAGAAAAAAAGCCACTCTGATAGGGAAACAAATACAGTTGCATGCAGGAAAAAGAAAAAAAATGGGTAGGCGCTGCACTTATGGCTACGCGCTCTCCCCGGGGAGAGCAGCCCGAATTTTACGCAGAGAAATCTGCTGTCACATAAAGTGGTATAAAATACAAAATACAAAAAAAAACTTGCTGGCACTTGGCCTCCGTCTTCTCAGCCCTTCCTCAGTTAGATTGGAGTGGAATTTCCTCATGGACTTGAACTTAGGACGTATTAGCCAGAGATCTCGGCAATGCGCACAACACTGGGCCATGATGGCTTACTTATTTTCTTCGTTTTCTTTCTTAAGGTTTTTTGTGTATGTTTGGAATTGGCTATGTTTATAATTATTTGCTTTGCAGTTTCGTTTATGCGCATCAATTCCTGGTGTGTGTGTGTGTGTGTGTGTGTGGGTGTGGGTGTGGGTGTGGGTGTGTGTGTGTGTTTGTGTGTGTGTGTGTGTTTGTGTGTGTGTGTGTGTGAGTAACTATTTGTGAGGGAAAGTGATTGTGTCCATGTGTACCTGCGAGTAAGGGAAGGAGATAGACAGATAGATAGACAGATAGACAGATAGACAGACAGATAGATAGATAGATAGATAGATAGATAGATAGATAGATAGATAGATAGATAGATAGATAGATAGATAGATAGATAGATAGATAGATAGATAGATAGATAGATAGACAGATAGATAGACAGATAGATAGATAGATAGATAGATAGATAGATAGATAGATAGATAGATAGATAGACAGATAGACAGATAGATAGACAGATAGATAGACAGACAGACAGATAGATAGATAGATAGATAGATAGATAGACAGACAGACAGACAGACAGACAGACAGACAGACAGACAGACAGACAGACAGATAGATAGATAGATAGATAGATAGATAGATAGATAGATAGATAGATAGATAGATAGATAGATAGATAGATAGATAGATAGATAGATAGATAGAGATAAATAGATAGATAGATAGATAGATAGAGAGATAGATAGAGAGATAGATAGATAGAGAGATAGATAGATAGATAGATAGATAGATAGATAGATAGATAGATAGATAGATAGATAGATAGATAGATAGATAGATAGATAGATAGATAGATAGAGAAATAGAGAAATAGACAGACAGACAGACAGACAGACAGATAGATAGATAGAGAGAGAGATAGAGAGAGAAAGAGAGAGAGAGAGGGGGAGCTTGAGAGGGGGAGGGGGGCTGTGCACCACAGGGTAAGTGTGTGTGTTGTTGTTGTTTTTTTTATTGAGTGTTGGTGTTTGCAGGTCATTCTTGGCGGGGGGAGAAAAGAGTTTTATAATCGGAAAGACAACCGCAGTCTCCCAGAGGTCAGTAGCATCTTCTATCTGTTCCCGTTATTGTATTAATATTCATGGCACTTCATAGTACTGCAATGCACTGCACAGCACTTGCAATTATTCATTTTTATCTGCTTCAAATTGGGCAGCTCTTAGAAAATCTCTTAGGTGCATTCTTATTAAAAAAGGGTATTATATACTATATACAAGTATAAATACTATACACAAATGTACATATATATATATATATATATATATATATGTGTGTGTGTGTGTGTGTGTGTGTGTGTGTGTGTGTGTATATAGTATTTATACTTGTTTATAGTATAGAATACCCATTTGCATTCTTATTAGAAGGATTTTTTGCTGCTCACTTGTTAGTTGTTTTTTTATCTCCGCACATTCATATGTCTACGTGTCTTTGCTGCTGAAGCTTATCTGCAGATTTATGAAGGAAGAGCACTGTCCTGGTTTCTCCTAAGCTGTAGTGTCTGATGAATTAAGGGGAGGGAATTTTACGGTTTCCCGGATCAGCTTAAAAGTACAGACCTGCTAGTGCCTTACTTCCCTTTAATATAGTTGTGTCATAGAAATACAGAGGATCAAATAATATAGACGTTAAAATGTTGTAGGTAATATCTATTAATCTTTATCTCTTCTTTTTTATCGAGGATAATGGATTAAGCACTCATGTGCGTTTTTTTACATCCAGTCTCCGTGTGTATGCAGTTTGTAAATCTTGTCAACAGTTCCCACCGTCACACAATGGCCTACTCTTACGAAAAGCGGAACAGGATTTAACGTATGCGCAAAATGTTCTGCGAGCGCTCCCTTGGTTTATAGTCTCATCCGAAGGATTTAGGGGAGAGTGGAGTCAGCACTGATGTTAACTCCAGTTGAGTGGACTATTGACACACGAACAGACCTAGTGTGCTTTTAAGTCAGAACGTGTGGGCTGAGGCAAGCAAGCAAGCAAACCCTCAGTTACAAGCACGGGAAAAGACAGGTACTCCGCATCCATCCCGCCCTATAACGGAACCCAGAGAAGAAGAGAAAAAGGTTAAAAACACTTATATTATCCTTTAAATGTCTGCTTCAGGAGATAATGTCGCCCTTAGTTTTCCTACTGCCCAACAAGCTTTACCTTTCATTCTTACAGTGCTTTCTTTGTACAACTTGTTACAAAAGGTAAAGGTAAAGGTATCCCATAACCTTGGCGGTCGTAGGGGAGCGAGGTGTCAAAGAC
Organism: Stramonita haemastoma; assembly: GCA_030674155.1. Lineage (NCBI taxonomy): Eukaryota > Metazoa > Mollusca > Gastropoda > Neogastropoda > Muricidae > Stramonita > Stramonita haemastoma. The sequence continues at coordinate 8,073,420 of CM060321.1, read as the reverse complement.
CTCAGCTTCTCTAAGGGTCAGCATATTGAGGGCGGCTCCCATCTCCTCTCCCTCGCTGCTTTACTTTCCCTAACCCTAAAGAGGGCAGGTACCCATTTGCAGCTGGGTGAAATGGGGGGACTGCACTGAAGCCAAGGCGTGCAAACGGTCACCCATCCAATTGGTAACCACGCTCGACGCTGCTTAACTTGACTGGGGAGAAAGCGAGCGCTCTGACCACTTAGCTATTCCGCGCCCTATCATCTGTTGCCATCGCCTTCCCACCACTTTCTTTTCCTTCTTTTGTTTAACCAGGAATGGCTGTCCGATCTACAAGCAAAAGGTCTCAACGCACAGTACGTGCAAAATGCATCGCAGTTCCGAGCTGTCTCTTCTGCCGATGTGGACTTCCTCCTAGGTAAGCATAGGTACCTTTAGGTTTGAACAACTGTTTCCAAAATGGGCAATGCAAGCACAATAGAAATACAAACTTGGGCATCAATATATATATTAATTAATTAATTAATTAATTAATACATGGAATTTGTATAGCGCTATCTCTTGTAAAGACAAATCAAAGCGCTTGCATTTGACCTACAGAGCCACAGATCATGCTGCCACCAGGCGCAAAGATCCCCAACTCCAACTCCCCGATTTTTCTTCAGGGATGGTGTCTAAACACGACACCTGTGTGCATGCTGGTTTGTTATAATTTTGTCATCCGCTCCTACCGGCACACGATGGCCTACTCTTCCGAAAGGTGGAACGGGGTTTTAACGTGTGCGCAAGATGTTCTGCGTGCATTCGCACACGGGGCCTCGGTTTCGAGTCTCATCCGAATGACTTTGACATTCAGTTCGATTTTTTCGTCAAACTGGGAAGAAAGGGCGAGGCTGGGTTCGAACCCAGAAACTCACGATTTTACATATTGGCAGGCGAACGTCTTAACGTATATATATATATACACTATATATATATATATATATATATATATATATATATATATATATATATATATATATACATATATATTTATTTGTTTTTATACAGATAGATACATAGATACATAAAATAATAATATAGATAAAAAGATGTGCGTGCATATCCATTTGATAAAAAAGTTTGTATTCCTATTGCGCTTGCATTGCCCATTCTGGAAGCAGTTGTTCAATATATATATATATATATATATATATATATATATATATATATATATATATATATATATATGTATATGTGT
>CM060321.1:8049701-8067201 GCA_030674155.1 Stramonita haemastoma | reverse complement strand
GTTGTTGTTGTAGTCGCTATTGTCAGTAGTGTTTTGCATGTGTGGTTAATAGTTTTATTCTTGTTGTTGTGCTATATACGATGTCTTCAGACCTAACAAAACACTCGACCTACTCTGGACAAACTCCCCAAACTCTCTTGTTTGTTATTGGTGTTGCGCAATTCCCAGCTTAATACTCTGGGAGTCACCCAGAATGTGCACTCCGACTCATTCATCCCACCTGGGAATCACTATGAGATTGAAATTCCACACTGAATGAGAATTTTGCATGAATGCCTGTATTACAAGTATCACACCATATAAATAGCCATATTCGGACTTAAGAAGGATATCTGTTGTTTCATCGAAAAACATATTGTACTATCCCTCAACAACATTTTTACGTGGTTTTTGTTCTTATACATAGCTTGTAACCCACAGGAATTTCTCTGTTTTTAGACAAAATAAAGTATTTTGATTTGAAAAAAAGGTTTTTTCCTTACATCCAAATTTGTTGTGGCATCACGTGTCTCTGTTTTTCTTCTTTCTCCCCACAGCCGCGGACGACTTTCGATACCAGGTGGCTGTCCCCATGCGTCCAGATGGGGAGACCCACAGCGGGGAGGACGTGGCTATCTACGCCTCAGGTCCCATGGCCCACCTGTTTCACGGGGTGCACGAGCAGAACTATATCGCTCACGTCATGGCCTACGCCGCCTGCATTGGCCCCAACACGGATCACTGCAAGGAAAGAAGTCCGTGCTCCGGTGACTGTACAGGAGGGGCTGAAAGGAAAGGGGGACAGAAGGGAGTGGTAGGGGTGGTATGGGTGGTGATGTTGGTGATCAGTATTTTTGTCACCTTTCAGTGATGATGGAGGTTGTTTTTGTTTTGGGTTTTTTTCTCTTTTTTTATTGGTTTAAATTTAAATAGACTTTTGTGTGGTTGAAAAACACGGTCTGGTGTTTGAATTCTTGTTTGCTGTGTTTTTCTTTTAAATAATCAGACTGATTTGACCGGTTTAGTTAAAATTTAGATTAAGACAGACAGACGGACAGACAGACAGACAGACAGACAGACAGATAGATAGATAGATAGATAGATAGAGAAGAGAGAGAGAGAGAGAGAAGAGAGAGAGAGAGAGAGAGAAGAGAGAGAGAGAGAGAGAGAGAGAGAGGAGAGAGAGAGAGAATTAGCATTGTCATTGCTTTCAGACACACTAGCAGCATTTTTATCGTACCATATTGCATTGTCTCCTACATTCAGCCACGGCAGAGTTTTATGCATGGTGTACAGACTGCTGTCCCTGGGGGGAGCATGTTGCCACAAAAGCAGCGCCAGCCTTTTAAAACCATTCCAGTTGCGTGTGTATTTGTTTTCTTGAGAGTGTGGCTTTTTTTAAAATAAACTTTTGCCAGCCAAGTATTCACTTGTCGTGGGTTGTTTTACGTGCCACGAATGCCCTTTGCACACGGGACCTTAGTTTAAAACCTTGGCTACAATTTAAGGTCTAGTGAATGGGGGAAGAGTTCGGGCACAAGCAGGGATCCACCTCATAGTTTTTGCTTTCTTGGAACTGTGTTACCTCTGGACCACCAATCTATATGTATGTAAGGTGGGGGAAGAGGTGAGTTGTGTCTAGTTAAGCCACAGTTTATCAGTGAAAAATATTTGTTAATTAAATCAACTTTGAAAAAGTCATAATGATGCCAGACTAATACTTTTGTATGTTTGTTACATTGATATTATATCTCACTCGTTCCTAAAATATCTATTTACACATGTCAAAATTGTAGAGTGAAATTGTACCTTTTTGTCGTGTCCATGTCTTTAAAATTATACAAGCTGTGCGTTGAGTTTGTATTTGCATTTTGTATTTGTATTTACAAACACAAATACCTTTCTGTTGTGTCCATGTCTTCATAATTATGCAAGCTGTGCGTTGAGTTGACATGTGCCTTTGTAAAAAAAAAAATAATAATAATTGCTGTCCGTGGGCTTGTCTCTTGCCAGTACCTTAACAATTTTTTTCTTCAATAAAATATCTACTGAAGCGCCAGTTTGGTTGTGTGATCTTTGGACACATCCCGTGTGTCTCGTTCCATCTGAAATGGAGATAGTTCAGTGCTTAGCTGAACAGACCTTCTAAGCAGACTGTGTCTTCTGTCTGTGCAGTAGAGTTGTTTAAAGGTCATGGGTGGATCAACACTGCGAGACTTGTTCCTGTGATGACGAAGTGTGGTCCTTTCTGCCTTCCTGTCCTGTGGCTTACCTTGCCCTGTACTGCACAGTTGTGGGAAGAGTGGGCATCAATGAGTAGAAGTTATGTGCATGTGTCTCTTTGGGGCGAAAGGAATCTTTACTTGCTCCTTTTCTGTTCAGCAAAGGAAATGAAAAAGGGGTGCAGCGTGTTTATGGCTGAACTCTCTCTCTCTCTCTCTTCTCTCTCTCTCTCACTCTCTCTCTCTCTCCTCTCTCTCTCTCTCTCTCTCTCTGTCTCTGTCTCTGTCTGTCTGTCTGTCTGTCTGTCTCTCTCTCTATTTCTCTCTCTCTCTCTATCTCTCTCCCTCTCCCTCCCTCCCTCCCCCTGTTTGGACAGGCGAGATTGAGATAAGTGGATGTGTGTAATTGCTCACACACACACACACAGAGACACACACACACACACACATAGACAGACAGACAGACAGACAGACAGACAGACAGACAGACAGATAGACTTACAGAGAGACAAAGACAAAGACAGGCAGACAGACAAACAGACAGAGCACACCAGACAATGTGAAAAATAATACTTTTAATTCATGTGCCGACAGAGTAACTCAAGTAATATGCCATACACATTTTTTTTTCCAAACGATCCGTTAAACAGTCCACACCATACAATTGATAACTGCGTTATCCCTACTTACAAACCATTGTAAAAAAAATCATTTGCAAATTTCTTCAAAAGTGTGGGAGGAACACTCATGTGGTTGTACAGTCGGAAAAAGGACATATGACTGGTTCGTCTATAGGAAGAAAACCTGGGAAACAATAGTGGAAGAGTATTGAGGGAGTGGTGAGGGGGGGGGGGGAGGCAGGGGGGTTATGAAACCTAAAGCTTACCAGCGTGTTTGATCATTAGTGAATGGCGAAAATTTTAATCTAACTTTATGTGATACGAAAACATTCGAAAGTTACCATAAATAATGATAACTATCAACATATATAAAGGAAGATTTAGAATAGTCAAACTTATTTGTTACTCTAAAGCACTTGAATCAAATGCGCACATATAAAATATAGTATTCAGTGTACATAGGCGACTACAGTACAGATACAGTATCCAATGTACGTTAACGACTACATTTTGGCTATAAGTAGTATCGCTGAGTAAGGACAGAAGGAATATCACAATATTCGATCAAGCAGTACACGGCAAAATAACTCCAAAGCAGCAAAAAATATCACAGTCATTCGTCTACACACAGTCCACCATGAAAAAATCGACGTTATACTTCCAACGGCAATCATTTCAAATTGTATAAAAACAACCGTTGACAAGTAATGTATATGTACAAACAGCAATGATACCTTCATTAAAAAAAAATATAAAGGCTGTACATGTGTAAGTCAAACAATGTGGTCATAGGAATGATAGTAATATCAGATGAACCGCCTGAACACAGAGAGAAAAAAAATGTGTGATTGTTTTGCAAACCAGATGAAACTACCAAGGCACAACCCACCCCTTTATGAGCGAACTGCTTCCTTCCTAGCGCTGTAGCAACAGCTAACCTTCACACCCGCCCATTTCCCGCTACAAACACCACCCGTCACAAGAAACAGTGGTGATGTGCTATTTTAGCAACAGGGTGTGTTTGCCAACTCGTGCGCTTGCGTGTCGTGGAGAGAAACCCTCGTTCCCGTTCAGTATCTTCCAATCAATGCAGTCAAAGCCTTTCGGATATGTCCTATCCAAAAACGAAACGGAGGTTAACTGACCCACAGGACGTGTGTGCTAAAAACGACAAAGGTTTGTTTACCACAGTTTGCAGCTTTCTGGAAATAGGATCGACTTTTTTCCTTCAGACACAGCCCAGATGTTTAACGGAAACCTTCCTTTACCATATCAATTCAATTCAAGCTACAAACACACACCATGCAAACATCATTATTGACAACATATTGTTATACAACAACAACAATAATGCCCTCCAAACCTTACAGGAACACGGACATTTTGGAATGAACACTGTGGCAGCATCTTTCCTCATGAAATTCTGTCAAAACACTGTGCACAATGATTTCCTTTGCGTCCCTGTTTGGATGAGTGCAGTATGATAATGATACTTGGGTTCCCATTTTAGCTCAAACACGTACCAAGCTCTTCAAGCTAATCTGAAACTAACCTGCATTCTCTCTGTTCTTAAATCTGTGTCACTGAAGACAAGGTCCTGACGCAATCTGTCCCATCGTTTCTAGAACTGTTTAAGTATTTAAATGACTGATATTAGCCCGATAAATCTGTAACACTGCCTCCAAAAGAGGCAGATTTATATAAACAGTTATTAATCATTTTTTAAAATCTTGTCCGAAATCCCTGCCCTTTGTTCGTTTGTTCATGCTGTTTACAGGTCGGTTGAGGGCAGGGGACGACTTTTAGCCCAACATCCTGCAAGTGAAAAAGGAACTACTTCGATGTCAAAATGTCCAACAGAATTTCAACCAGGCTGTCTCAGTCAAAGACCAATCATTTTTCACAATGATCATATGAGGCTATGCTTTGCAAACAAATTCAGGATATGCCTCTGGTGTGACCTTACTTCTAGTTTATCGTTATAAGAACCATAACAGAAATTTAATCAAAAACAATACCAATAATGCTGAACTGAATGAAAAATAGCATACATGACATAAAGGCTGTTTACATATTCTAAACCCCAAATTAAAATATAACAGCATACAATTTTTAAAATCTAAAATGAAGTAGTTTTGGGCAAGTTCATGCCCACAAATTATTCAGAAAAAAATACAAAAGAAAAGATTGGATGAACAAAGTCAAAAATAAACGAATGTAACTGGTTACCAGGTCTGTTGCACTATATGTAAAGGTGTTTTCAATGACCAGCATTTGAGAACACTCCCTTGGACTTATAAACCAAATACATCAATGTTGAGTTTAGGGGGCAGAGAGTGCTGAAGCTTTGTGTTAGTGTTCTGTTTCCATTACTTCACCCATGCATACTACGGTTTCTTTGATTTTTCACCAGTTCAAGTCTCTGTAAAAGATTGCATTACCATTTTGACCAAACAGAAGAGCAGACTAGACAATCACGAACACATAATCCACATTTCCTATAACTATCCTTCTAAGTAAGCCAACTGCTTGAAAAGATCGCTGGCCTCTACAATTGTCATTTTTTTATCTGCACATAAACCTCAAAATCGTCATGTATGCAGTAACAAAAAGGGAAAAAATGCAGAGAGAAACATTATGAATATCTGACTCGTTTCCATACATTTTTATTCAATGTAAGCAGACAGACAAAACAAAAAGAAAGAAAATGTTGCGCCGTGTCGCCAACTCACTATTCAAGTCAAAACAATTCAGGGGAAACAACTACTATTTCTACCCGGCCTAGTAAACAAGTTAATTCCCCTCCACCACGACCTTTTCAACAGGTACTGCTTGTGCTTGTTTTTTAAGCAATAGTAAGCTTCTGTTGTATAATTCCTGTGGGTTTTTTTGCTCTACTGTGCATATATTTTTGTCTGCTATTTTGCGGGCATCGGTTTATACTTTAAAAAACCCTACTATTTTAGTTGTTATGGAATGTGGTTTTCATATGGAATGTGGTTTAGCAAGAACACAAGCGCTTTCCCGTCTTTCCAAATCCATTTTGTTGACTTCTATGTGACGAATACTACAAAATGATATTTCTCATTAACCATCACGACAAGCATTGCAGCTGCAAAGTTCTACATGCTCCCAGACAAACAGATCATTTCAATCAGCAATTCGCCTCACTGCAATTCTCTCACTGTCTGTCATCGTCATGCAAGTTGTAATGACACTTTGAAAATCGATTGCTGGGTAAGGGATGTAGTGTAAATCATTAATCTATGCAGGAAACAGCTGTAAGGCCCTGATTTAACCTTTATGTCAATACATAAACCAACAGCCCTAACATGCTAGCGTCAACAAAACACATTATACACAGACGCGCGCGTGCGCGTGGCACACACCACACACACACACCACAACACACAACACACACACCACCAACACACACACACACACACAAATAGCATCACGTGCTGCTTTTTAAATCTTAGTTTGGGTTTGTTTTTTCTTAAAAAAAAAATATTAAAGGGGCTTTCCCGCCCTTTTTGCGTTGTAGTTCAAAAAAAAAAAACTAGATTTTTTCCCAAGTCACTTTTTTGGGGAGCCCCTACTGTCGCCCCCTGATGGGGAAGGAACCAGGTATAGATTTTTTTCATCACCCTTCATACTTAAAAAAAGAAAGAAAAATAAAGGTGTCCCAAAACCAAAAGGGGTGGGGGAGGGGTTTGCCCCCTCCTTCCTAGGGCCAGTTTGGGGGCGCCCATCTCCTCTCCCTCGGGCTTTACCTTCCCTGACCCCGACAGGGGTAAAAAGGGGAATTTTTACTGAAACCAAGGCCCAAAACGGTCACCACCATTTTTGGAACCACACTCAAAAAAGGGGGTTAACCTTTAAACCTGGGGGAAAGGGAAGCGCTCTGAAACTACTTTGAATATGCCACACAAAAAGATGTTTTAAAATTTAAAATTGGGGACTTGGCAAAAGGGGCCGTCTTAAATTTTGAGATTTACACAAAAAAATACAAAAGAAAGAAAAAATTCTGCAAAATTACTTAAACCCCAAAAACCCGTAATAGTCTGGTACAAAAATGTATAATTCTATCGTTTCTTTGGAAAAAAATTAAATAAAAAATTTTAAGGTGAATAAAGGGGGGAATTAGAGTGTATACGGGGTTTAAGGCTAAGAGCAATCCCGTTCCTTTTACATTTTTTTTTTTTTTTTTTTTTTCGAAATTTTGGGGCCTTTTTTTTTTCCCCCAAAATTTCTCCCTTTTTTGCCCCGTAAAACAACATAAGTTTTAAAAACCGCAAAATTGGGGTTTTTTTTTGAGGTACCCCAATTTTTCCTACTTTATTTGTTTTTCTTTTTTGTTTTTTTGGTTTTTTTACTGTATCAGTTACCCCGGTCTATACGAGACAATCCGTTCCTTTTACATTTTTTCCATTTTTTTTTTTTTCCGGCCCCTTTTTTACCAATTTTTTTTTCAAAAAAAATTTTTCCCTTTTGTCCGTACACAAAACGGGGCATAAAACGCAAAAAAATTTTTAAAGTTGAGGTACAACCCCAAAATTTTTTCCAAAATTATTGGGTGCTTCTTTTTTTTTTGTTTTTTTTTTTTTTTTTTTTTTTTTTTGGGGGGGGGGTTTTACAATTTTTTGATTCAAATTTACACATTTTTCTGCCCAAAACCCCCGGGAAAAAAAGGTTTTTGGGGGGTTTTGAAAGGGGGGTAAAAAAATAAGCAAAAATTTAGTATTGTGATGCCCTTGGCGCCCCACCCCAGGGTTTAAACAGGGATAGACGTTTTTAAAAAAAAATTTTATGAGCAAAAAGAATAGAAATTTTTGGTTTTGCCCCTCGAGTGCGTTGTGTGGTGTGGTTTGTGTGTGTGTTTGGTGGGGTGGGTGGTGGGGTGGTGGTTGGTGGTGGTTGTGATGGTTTGTGTGCGTGGGTGGGGGGTTTTTTCTTTTTTTGGGGGGTGGTGCCGCGTTTGGGGAAGGGGGGTTTTTGCTGTTTTTTTTTTGGTTTTTTTTTGGTTTTTACCAAAGCCCCATTCTTTTTACCTACTTCCCCCCCCCTCCCGGGGTTTTAAAATTTCGGAAGGGGCGGGGGGGTTTCAGATTTTTTTTTGGAAAATTAAAAGACTTGGGTCCTTTTCCCCTTTTAAATTTCCAATTTTTTTTTTCAAGGGGGGATTTTTCCCCAAATTGACCTTTAAATGCGGGTTTTCATCAAAAAAAATCACGGGGACCCAAGTGTTTTTCCCTATATATAAAAACATTTTGTTTTCAAAAAAATCAATTTTTTTTGGAAAAAGCAAAAAGAACAAAAAAATAAAACCGTTTTTTTTAAAGTGAAGGAGGGGGATACTTTTGTTTATTTCTTTTTTAAAAAAAAGAGAGAGAGAGAGAGGGGGTGAGAGGGGAAGGGAGAGGGGAGAGAGAAAAAAAGAAAAGAGGGAAGAGAGAAAGAGAGAGAAAAGGGAAAAAGGGAATTTTTCACACACATCCTTTGATCAATTTTGATAAAATTTTTTTTTTTTAGTTTTTTGGGAGCACCTCGGACTGGGCCCCTTTCCCCCCGTTTCAGACTCCCCTTTCAACATCGTCAACAAAATCACAAAAAAAGACAAAACCCTTGTGGACTCAAAACCCTGAAAAATTTGGATGAAACCCATCCGGGGAAATACAATGAACACCTTTTTAAAAACCCTTTTACAAAAAGTAGCTGGCGTAAGGGTTTTTTATTGGTGACCTTTTTCAACCCCCAATTGCAAAAACTTCCTTTATCCCCCAATTAAGGGGGGGGTATACATTTCAAAATACATGAATTAAGTTTTGGGAAAAGACATCATCTTTTTTTTTTAAAAATCGCGGGGGTAATCATTGGGGACAAACAACATTTACACTTGAAAATTTCAAAAGACAAAGCGTCCAGTGTAAGAAAAAAAGGGAAACCATATAGAAGTCGTAATCAATAATGAAAACGGTCTCTCGGTTTCGACCCCCGAAAAAAACAAACCCAGAATACACATTTCCCCCAAAAAGGGGCCCCCCCAAGGGGCCTAAAAAAAACGCCACACAACGTTTCTGGAAAAAACAATTTTTTTAAAACCCTTTTGGCTACGGTTCCCAAATTTTTTATACTTTGGGGCTTTGCACTATTCTCCAACCCAAAACAAAGGGGGATATTTTTTTCCCCTTTTTAAAACGGGGGCAGTTTTGGTGCCCTTTTTTGGGTTTTCGTCATTAAAAAGAACGGTTTTCCCCCTGGCCTGTACAAAAGAAAAAAACCAAAGGGCCCAAAACCCTTTTCCCCAAACTCCGGGGTTCAGACTTTTCCAGGGGTTGTTTCGGACAAAACCCCCAAAACCAAAAATGGGTTTTAAAAAACTTGCTAAGTTTGGGCCCCCGGGGTTTTGGGGCGTCTTGAGCAAGGGGGGTGAAGTCCCCCCCGGTGCGTGGCCTGTCGCATGAGGTACTTCATGTGGGGGTCCCTGGGGAGGGCCCGGGCGGCGGGGGAGGGGCCACGGTGCTTTTTTAAGGGGGCCCGGGGCCCCCCTTAGGACCTCGAAGCCCCCCTGCTGGGCGAGGTGCACGGGGGGGCATTTCGCACCAAGAGGGCCCCCCCCGTGCAGGGGAAAACCTGGCCAGCGTGTGCATGGGCTGGGGAAAAGGGGGGGGAAAAACCTGCCTGCTCCCCGTGGCCCCCGCCACCATCGCCCCTTTGGGGGCCCCCCCCCGAAAAATCTTCGTCTGCAGCTAAACTTCCCGGGGCCCCCCCGTCTGGAAACTGGCTGCCGCTGCTATTTTCACCATCGGCCTGGACGTCTTCAAGGGGGCTCCCCCGGGGGGTTTTTTTTGCGCCAAGGGGATCGGGGTTTTTCCCCGTCCTGCCCGGGGGGGGTCGAACCCTTTTTTGGGGCCCTACGTCTTTGGGGGGGGACCCCCCGGAACAGACTTGGAACATCCCGCTGAAAAACGCCCGGGGGCTGCTTTTCCCCCCCCGGCGGCCTTTGGGGGTCCCCGGGGGCCGCTGCCTGACGTCGTACCCGTCCTTTTGGGGGAAGGGGGGCCCGGGGCCCCCCACTGCAGGGGCGAGGGGGGGAGTCCGTGGGGGTAGTCTTCCTGGGAAAGTCCGTCACCCCCGTTGACGCTGGGGGCCAAAAAAGGGGGGTGGTGGATCGGGGAGTGGCCCAAGGGCCCGGGGGGGTTTTGGGGGGAAAAAAACCCCTGCTCTTTTTTTTACGCTGTTTTTCCCCCCCAAAAAATTTTTCATCCGCGCTTTTTTTAAAGGGAAAAATGACCCCCGGGAAAAAGGCAGGACAAGGATCCGCTTCCCCTTCCGCCCTCACGCCCCGCCGAATCCCCGAATGGGTCCCCCCCCGCCTCCCCCATCCGGGTTTTTTCCCCCAAAAGACCCTTTCTTCGTCCCCCAATTTTCCCCCTTCCCAGGGAAAAGAAGCACGCCCCGGGGGAAATTTTTGGGGGTAATCGGGGAGGGAACCGCATCCCGGGGGGATGGGGTGCTTTTCTGCTGGTGTCCCCGAATCCCGGGGCCCCGGGCCCCCCTTGCTTATACCGTCTTTGCGGTGGAAGTTCTCTTGCGCAGATTTCCCCCCCTGGGAAACTTCGCCTCGGCCACCAAACATCGAAGTTGGTGAAGTTTGCGGGGGAAGCGTCGTCGTCCCTGGGGGGCACCCGGAGCTCTTTTGGGGGGGGTCTCCCCCTCTTTTTGGTGGCCCTAAGGGGTTTGGGGCCCCACCTTTTTTTTTTTTCCGTTCCTCTTCTTTTCCCCCCCCCTTCCCGGTTCCCCCCCCCGAGGGGTCGGCCTTGGAGTGTACTTGGGCGGTCTTCCGCAGCTTGGCCGCCCCGGGGGGGTTTTTTGGTGGGGTGGGGGGGGAAGAGGAGGAGGAGAGGGGGGGGACCTGCCCGGAAAGGGAGTATCGTCTCGAAACCCCTCGGAAGGCCTTTCCCCCCTGGGGGTAACCCGGAGGACAAGGGCTTTCAGGGGCCCGGTCCTTCTTGGAAAAACTGCAACACAGGGGGCGGGGAAGGAATGAGGGTTTGTTTTATAGAGCTGATCCACGTTTTACACGCTCTTTTTCCTGCATTTCTCGACCCCCCCAACCCCCTTAAGGCGGGGTTTTGGGGGGGTTGGGGGGGTTTTTTGTGGGGGGGTTGGGGGGGGGGGGTGTTTGGGGTTTTTGGTTGGGGGGGTGTGGGTGGGGGGGGGTTGGGGGTGGGTTTTTTGGGGGGTTTTTGTTTTGGTTGGTGGGGGGTGGTTTTTTGGTTGTTTTTTTTGGGGGGGGGGTGGGTGGGGTTGGGGGGTATGTTGGGGGGTTTTTGTTGGGGGGGTGGTGTGGGTGGGTGGGGGGGGGTGGGTGTAGGTGTGGGTTTGGGTGTTGTGTTTTGTGAGGGGTTGGGGTGTGTTGTATTTTTTTTTTGTTGTCCTTTTTTTTTTGTTTTTCTTGGGGGTGAAATTTTTTTTTTTTTTGAAAAAAAAAGAAACAGAAACCCCAAAAAGGGAATTTGAAAAACCCTATTTTTAAAAAAAAATAATAATTTAAAGGAAAAAATTTTTTTCCCCCAAAATTAGATAAGGGGGGGGTTAAAAACACCAAACAATCTCATTTTCAAAATTTTTTTTTGGGGCCCCCTTTATAATTAAAATTTTTTCCCCTATCGGGGTTTTTGGTTAAAAAAAAAGGGAAAAAAAAAAAAATTTGGGGGGTTTTTAAAAAAAGGGAAAAATTCGTTTGTTTTAAAAAAAAAACGGAAAAAATTTTTTTCAAAACCTTTTCTCGTCAGTAGCGAAAAACCCCAAAAATAATGGGCAGCAAAGTTTTTTTTGTTAAAAAAAAAATTTTTTGAAAGGGCTTTGGAAACCACACACCACACACACACCACCACACACACACACACACACACTCCATTATACTTCACACAAGCTTTTTGTTTTTAAAATCACCATAACATTTTACATAAACTTACAATAAAAAAAAATCTCATGGAGTAAAAAGTACCCCCCCCCCCCCTCCCCCCACCTGGTCACAAATCATACACATCAACATAAAAAGAAAACACTACAGACATATGCTAAAACACTTCTACACGTGCACACCTCAATTTAAAAAAAAACCGAAACAAGACAAAAGACAACAACCAAAAAAAGTGCTATCAATACCTTTTTCTCTCTTGTGCTCTTTCGTAACCCTCTCTCTCTCTCTCTGTCTGTCTGTCTGTCTGTCTCTTTCGATCGCTCTCACTCATTAATTCTTCTCTTTCTCCTGAATCCATCTCTCTCTCCAATCCATCTCTCCTCTCTCTCTCTCTTCTCTCTTCTCTCTCTCTCTCTCTCTCTCTCTCTCTCTCTCCCTCCTCCCTGTCTGTCTGTCTGTCTGTCTCCCCTCCCTCCCTCCCTTTCTCCCTCCCTCCTCTCTCTCTCTCTCTCTCTCTCTCTTCTCTCTCCTCTCTCTCTCTCTCCTTCTCTCTTCCCTTCTTCACCAGTCTTCACCATGCGTCGATGAATATTCACGAGGCATAAAAATAGTACGAAGTGTCTGGAGCTGTCTGGCGACTGAAGAAGACACATGTCCTGACACAGACCATGCCTCATTCCCTCTCTCTCTTCCTACATATGGGGGTGACAAGTGGAACAAGTTCACTGTCTTTCAGGAGCGACCGGAATAGTCCATCCTCGCTATACGTCACTTTTTGCTGAGCTTACGACATTGGTATATTATACAGGAAAGGGAAGGGGTAAAAATATCATGAAATTTGCTTGGCAGATGCTTGATCAAAGTGTATGCTGGTTGAGTTTCGAGTCCATGCTGTAAATTGTGTATGTGTGTATGTATTGTGTGTGTGTGTGGGTGCGTGCAAGTGTGCGTGTGAGCGAGTGTGTGTGTGTGTGTGTGTGTCGTTGTGTGTTTGTGTGTGTGAGAAGAGAGAGCGAGAGCGCGCGCGCGCGCGCGCGTGTGTGTGTGTTTGTGTGTGTGTGTGTGTTGGTGTTTGCTTGCCTGCATACATGCCTACCTGCCTGCCTGCTTGCCAGCACGTTTGAGGGTGTGAAGAAAGAGTTGGGTGTGCACGTGTGCATAATGATATATGTGACAGAAAATGCTGTCTGGCGTTTAGTTATTATCAAACATATGCTTCTATGTGGTTTTGTATGGATGAGTGAAAATGCAGCTCCAAACGGTTAGGTAAGAATGATTTAGGATTTGGTTCATATCCTTTCATATTTTTGTTGTATTGCCTTTTCAAAAAAACTCATAATATTTTCGGAGGGGGAGTGTTGGGGTTGGTTAAGGCTGGAAAATATCATTCATGAGGCGTGGGAACACAAGAAAAAAAATCAGATATATCTTACACATGATTAACACTGAAAAAGTCGTACAAATCTTGCAGTTTTTTAACATATATATATATATATATATATATATATATATATATATATATATATATATAATATATATATATATATATATATATACACACATTTTTTCTCTCTCTCTTACACACACACACACACCACACAAACACACACACACACACACACACACACCACACACACACACACACACACACACACACACACACACACACACACACATTCAGAACCACACACGCACGTACACACAGGGAAGGGGGGGGACGTGGCGCACAGAGTACTGAATGCGTGTCTTTAAAAAACACAAAAACTGCATATTCTGTGGACCGCAAACGCAGCTAAATACTGAGAATGAGAGAGAATATGGAACTGATGAAGTGTGATGGGGGACATGAGTAACAAAGCAAGACCTATACAACAGATCACCGAACATCGAAAAAAAAATGAATGTGGGATATCACATTCCTGACACATCCTTTCTGCCATGTGAACATTGACACACACCAGCGGAAGACAAAACAAAAGAAGCCGATCACACCCCACACACAAACCGACAGAAATAAATTTAAACAAGAACCATCCTCTCAAAAGATTGTAAGATATCGTATTGTATTGCTTTGGTGTTGTATTGTGTTGTATTGTATTGTGTAATACATTTCAGCCACGGCAAATGTCCCTGTATGAAATTCGGGCTGTTCTCCCCGCGAGAGCACGTAGCTACAAGAGCAGAGCCACTTTACTGTTCTGTGTTTTGTTTTTGTTCTGTTTAAGTTTGTTTTATATTTTGTATCACTTTATGTCACGGCAGATTTCTCTGCTTCAAATTCGGGCTGCTCTCCCCGTGGAGAACGCGTCACCACAAGAGCAACGCCACCCATTATTTTTTATTTCTTTTTTGTCTGCAACTGCATTTGTTTCCCTATCAGAGTGGCTGCTTTAATCAACATTTTGCCAGAGACAAACCTCACGTTGCCGTGGGTTCTTTTACGTGCACTAAATAATGATGTGTGACACACGGTACTTCGGTTTATCGTCTCATCCGAAACACTAGCACCCAGACCACAACTCGTGGTCTAATGGATTGGGTAAAAGTTTTGGGCCCAAACGGGATTCAAACCGCACACTCTGACACGAACTTTTCGCTTTCTAGGTAGGTGAGTAACCCCTAGACCACCGATCCACTTTTGTTGTTCCTTTTGCCTCTACGTGTTTTAGTTTTCCCTATGACCGTGGCTGTTTTTTTCATAGAGCTCTGCCAAGGACAACTCCCTTTTTAACATAGGTTTCTTTTATGTGCACAAGATGTGTGTTACTTAAGGGACCTCAGTTTATCGTCTCAGCCGAAAGACGACAATCCAAAACCACCACTCTTAAAAAGCCTAGTGGATGGGGAAAAGTGTGGGTTAAACAAACTTGGATCGAACACACGGCTTCTTGCCCTCTATACGGTAGCGTTACCTCTAGATCAGACCATCTGTCACGTTTCACACATACAGAGTATCACATCGTCCTGTTGTGATCGTTGCCACAAAGTATAAACAGATCCCTCATATCAACGGATCAGGGGAATAATCCCTTCCAGTTGGAGTAGATCAGAGAGATAATCCCTAAGATGTATTCGTCGATATATTCATCCCTGACTACCATCTAAGCTTTTGTTGTCTGTGTGGGGGGAGGGGCGGGGGGGGGGTCTTAATGCTTAACTTGGTGTGTGGGAACTCCAAACTGTACTTTTAAGTCTCCTGACAGAAAAGAAATATTAAATAATAAACAAAAAAAGAAAAGAAAACAGAAATGGTTCTTGCTTGCAAGGCCTGGACACTTTGTTTACATTCTTTCGAGTTTGCAGAACAGCTAAGATAGGGAAGAGTGAGATAGAGAGAGATATAGAGAGTGAGAGAGAGAGAGGAGGGAGGGAGGGAGGGAGAGAGAGAGAGAGAGGGGAGGGAGGGAGAGAGAGAGAGAGAAAAGAGAGAGAGAGAGAGAGAGAGGAGAGAGAGAGAGAGAAGAGAGGAGAGAGAGAGAGAGAGAGAGAGAGAGGAGAGAGAGAGAGAGAGAGAGAGACGACAGACAGACAGACAGACAGACAGACAGACAGACAGACAGACAGACAGAGAGAATGAATGAAACAGTGAGGCAGACATAGAGACAAAGACAGACAGAGAAGGCTGAGGCCTAAGAGAAAGAGACAGACAGACAGACAGACAGACAGACAGAAACAGACAAGAGAATCAGACCCCCAAAAATCTGCTGAGCGCAGCATAACATCCTCTCTGCAACACTTGTTTCATCAAACAAAACATGCCACAAGAAAAGAGATTAACAAAACCACCAGATGATCTTCACCAGTCGATATATCGATGATTTTATGCAAAACATATTCCGTTCTTTGTGATGACTACATCTGGCGTGGACATGCTCGGCAGTTGTGGTGTGGTGTGGTGGTGGTGTGGGGTGATCGATAGACAAACATATGATGCACGAAATCATGAGGTGGCCTAGTTTAATGTGTGTGCACTTCCAACGAACTGGTAGTTTGGACGATACAGAATGACGGAACACATCCCAGCTAGCTTCTTCATGGATTTGTTTTCTGTATTGGAAATGTAATGGTGGTTGAAAGACGATCGATTTTGAATAGGAAATAACGATAGTTGTCCCCGTGATTCGACTGATCGATACCTCCCCCCCCCCCCCCCCCCCCCCCCCCCCCCCCCCCCCCAATGTTTATACTTGAGTAAATCGAAAGCATGTATGACGTACACGTGTTTGAGCTCGCATGTGCGTGCACGAGCACATGCACCTAGGCCCACACACATGCGCGCTCACACACATACACACACCACACACACACCACACAACACACACACACCACACACACACACACACACACACACACACACACACACACACACACACACACACAACAACGCACACACACACCACACACCAGTCACGCGCGCACAGATAAACAGGCTTAAGTGAAGGTCCTGGTCAAAAAAAGAAAAGAAAAAAGTTTGTTGCGCACATACATATATCCATGCTCAGCAAAATAAGTTTCCGCTTTTGTTCCGTGTGTCTTTACACGCTCAATGCCCAATAAGTTAACAACTGCCATGTCTGCCCCGGACAGAACCACCGCAGTGTGTTCTATGAAGAAAAAGGAAACAAAAGCTTGGCAGAGGAGGGGTCAGTGCCCAGTTTCTACCTTAACCCACTTCAATAAAATCTCTGTTTTGAAATGATTACGACTGTAAAGTCTGTTTTGAAATAATTACGACTGTAAAGTCTGTTTTGAAATGATTACGACTGTAAAGTCTGTTTTGAAATAATTACGACTGTAAACTCTGTTTTGAAATGATTACGACTGTAAACTCTGTTTTGAAATGATTACGACTGTAAAGTCTGTTTTGAAATAATTACGACTGTAAAGTCTGTTTTGAAATGATTACGACTGTAAAGTCTGTTTTGAAATGATTACGACTGTAAACTCTGTTTTGAAATGATTACGACTGTAAAGTCTGTTTTGAAATGATTACGACTGTAAAGTCTGTTTTGAAATGATTACGACTGTAAACTCTGTTTTGAAATGATTACGACTGTAAAGTCTGTTTTGAAATGATTACGACTGTAAAGTCTGTTTTGAAATGATTACGACTGTAAAGTCTGTTTTGAAATGATTACGACTGTAATCTCTGCTTTGAAATGATTACGACTTTGAACTCTGCTTTGAAATGATTACGACTGTAAACTCTGTTTTGAAATGATTACGGCTGTAAACTCTGTTTTGAAATGATTACGACTGTAAACTCTGTTTTGAAATGGTTACGACTGTAAACTCTGTTTTAAAATGATTACGACTGCATTAAAACAAAATACGCGTAAAACGTTGAAAGAACGGAGGTGAGAATGATACATTTAGCTAAAACATAAAACCAATTGTACTGTGAATCACAAAACGTTTCTTAAAAGAAAAAGGTAATAGTACTAGGACTGAAAAAATCTGATTTGCTTGAAAGATACATTCTGTATCGTAAAGACACGCTGACTTCAGATTAAGACTTCAACGTTAATCAAAACTTTCTTAAAACATTAGGACAATACCACTGTGAGAAGACACTAGTGTAATAAATCACCACTCCAGAATGAATAAAAAAAGAACTAGCCTACCCATATAACAGCACAGGAAATGAAAAAAATCTACTCCGAAAAAGGATGAAACTTTAGTACTGTGAATGAAAAAATTGCTGGGTATAAACAGTTTAACTTGAAAGATTAAGAAAACCATGAAAAACT
>CM060321.1:8034701-8044701 GCA_030674155.1 Stramonita haemastoma | reverse complement strand
CTAGCAACATGAGCTGGACACTTTCGACGATACACTGCACTGTCAGTTGTAGTGTGTGCAACAGGTTGGCCAGTTGGTGTCAGACGCAACACAACAACAGTTTGGTCAGCCCTACTGTCTATCTTAAACGACGTTAGGGACATTTCCTGCAAAAAGGTGTTCAAAACACACTCTAAGCGCGAAGGCAGCCCTGTCACTGGCATATTGGACGTCTTTGATGCAAAGTATCACCACAATATTCACTGCGTTTCAAAAATCCTTCCTGCTGGTAGCCAAGCAAGGGAAGCCACTAAGAGAGAGAGAGAGAGAGAGAGAGAGAGAGAGAGAGAGAGAGAGAGAGAGAGAGAGAGAGAGAGAGAGAGAGAGAGAGAGAGAGAGAGAGAGAGAGAGAGAACGTTAACAGAGAGAGAGAGAGAGAGAGAGAGAGAGAGAGAGAAGAGAGAGAGAGAGAGAGAGAGAGAGAGCGTGAACAACCATGTTTACCACTAGACATGACATCTTATATCCTGGTGTTTTACAGCCGTCCTAATACCTTGTCGATTACTTTTGACAGGCACAGCACATTCATACCTACTGGGTCATTGCCAGCCATGAACATTAAACTGATGAACGTCTACATTCATTTGTTTGAAAGGATAGGATAGATGCCAGGAATTGATTCAATTCGTCTATCTTTCTACACAGTCAAACGCTGTAGCAGGGTGCATTATGTCCGTGTCGTTGTGTTCGTTTCGTTGCAAGCTAGATCTCGGCAACACTGTCCTGTAAAATAAAAATGATCTTTTCTAAACTACACGCATACACACAAACACAAGCCCAAATGCACATACACGTGCGCATGCATTCATACACAAGCACGCACGCACACACGCACGCACGCACACACACAATGTATCTTTGTGCCGTCAGAGGAAAACAATGGGGGAATAACGTCATTTGAATAACTTGGGCAACGACACAGACCAACCCATTTCTAAAGCCCAACACCAGTGAAAGACTTACACCTGAAAAACACTATGGCAATAACGATTTTTTCAGGTCTAACGATGTCGCCCAAAATAAAACATATACAGACAGACCTTGTCACCGAATTGCATGTCCACAATAATTATGTGCAGCCTTGCAAATACTGTTTGTGCAAAAGAATTACAGTGCTACACACGGAAAAAAACACAACTGTGCAAAAGCAGCGGTTGTGGTCACGTAAATAGAGACACAACAGAAATGAAGTTATTCTTCACTAAAAAAAAAAGAAAAGAAAAAAAGAAAAAAAAAGAAAGAAAGAAAGAAAAAAGAAAAATGCAGAACCTTACCAAACAACAGTTTATTTTGACACACTTCAAACAGAAGAACAAGAATTCAGTTATACTAAAAATCATGCAGACACTTGAATGATGAAAAGAAACATGCAGCAAATAAAACTTATTCTAACACGCCAGAACTCCAACCACGATTCAAATGCGAACGTATCATCGTGCCATAAAGTCTATCTACTAATCCAGGTTTAAAAAAAATGTGGAGAGGGGAAATTGGCACTAAACAGAAAATCAAAGAGCCACGACATCAAGAACATGAAGCGTAACAGAGTGGAGAACGGAAAACTTAAAAGCGTATATCTGTCATGCGACAACAAAAATCTATGAAAGGCATGCTTCTTTCCAAGAACCCCAAAAGTGAACATCTCCGAAAGACCATGCACAACGCCCACACTGACGACACAGACAGGACAAAAATGACCATCATTCCCCTGCCAGTGCAACTCAAAACGTACACACCAAAACTAAACGCTAAACCACGGCTGACCATCAAAACTTAAGTTAGGGGGCCAACCTGTCGGCACAAACAAAAGACCACAGCTACCATTCTCAACCCCCATGCACTAGGAGCCCTATAGTGACACACCGAAAGCGACGATGCATGCTGTGGTAGGTCAGCTACTACCGACAAGATGCAGCTAACGGTACCTGCCCAAGAGGACTGTGTGTGTGTGTGTCACAGAAGGCAGCCAATGGAAAAGGATGTGCGGTGACCGAGGTCATGAAAGCGGCAATGTCAGGTAGTATGCATCTCCGTAACGGTTACTGGGGGTGCAACTGAAATCACACCGTTTTATGTCCTGGACATGTGTATCACACAACACAATACCTGACTATAATTATTAATACGGTTAAGGTATTTGGGGGGGGGGGAGGTATGCTAAATTCTTAACATCTGAAAACAGCTGCTTCTAAACATTCAAACAAAACTAGCCATTTCAAATGCTCTCCCCATTTCTTCCTCCCTCCTCCACCACCCGACACACACACACACACACACACACACACACACACACACACACACACACACACACACACACACACACACACACATTACTTACTGAAGAACTTGATGCAAGATAATATAGCAAATTTACAAAATGCAGCACCGATGAACAGTTGTAAGTTTTGTTGATATATAATGTGCGTGTTAACTGCGTTACATTTGCAGTTTAGGGCAAAAGCAATGTAAATAAGGTATTGTGGTGCTGTTTAACTTATCAAAATTCCACTATTACTTAAGCACTGGATAAATACAAATGGATAATGATAAGTGTCGGTTTAGTAAGCTATAATTACTGTACACATACGCAAAAATGGTGTTTTTTATTTACCGTTACTTTTGTCTTTTTCCAGCGAACTTCTGATATAAAAAATAAAGAATATTCCTGTTCCAAAACCTTTTATTTCAAAAATACCTTACAACACACCCATAAAATATTTATCAGACTTTATTATCAAATATCAATGGACACATATCCTGATTAATATTCTTCTCGCAAACAACGCTAAAAACAGACATAAAATACAAGGCTTGTAGTTATTTCTTACCATTCAACCACTTGTACAGCAACTCATGTATTTTCTAATTTGTATTATTTTATTCCCACCACTTATCTAAATATAAACATGACATACCAAACGAGAGGTAAACTTCAAGCCATAGGATCTACTTGACTTGTATCACGAAAAATCCAGTATGAAAATGGATATATTTTGTGGGTGACCGTTGCTGCCATTGTCTAATCTCCTCAATCCTATAGCCTAGATACTTAAATATAATGTTCTACTTCTGTTAAACTGCCTCATCTTGGCTTCGCTAGTCAACCTTGAACATAGTTATACACCTTTCAAAATTATCTTCATAAGTAAAGGTAAAAGGTGTCCCATAACCTGTGTGGTCGTAGGGGAGCGAGGCGTCAGAGACCTCAGCTTCTCCAGTAACCAGCATATTGAGGGCGGTGCCCATCTCCCCTCCCTCGCTGTTTTACCTTCCCTGACCCTCAAGAGGGCAGGTACCCATTTACAGCTGGGTGAACTGAGGGACTGTACTGAAGCCAAGGCGCGCAAACGGTCACCCATCCAACTGGTAACCACGCTCGACGCAGCTTAACGTTGGCTGGGGGAAAGCGAGCGCTCTGACCACTGAGCTATCCTGTCCCCATTTTCATCAGCATGTACCTAAAACAAGGAGCCCCTTCCTTCTACAAGCGAGCTCCTCCCTCCCCCTTTTGCCCCCCTGCCCCTTCCCCCCTGTCCTCAACAAACATGGTACAGAAGTGCTTTACTCTCCACCTCCAGTTTGCTGCATGCATCGCCCATTCCACGTGACAGGTGTATTCATCATGCAATAATTATGCAAAAAAACAGCGCGCACCACGCATTGATGAAGCTAATAAATAGCATCTGCTGCAAGATGGTCGATAGTAAATAATATACAGAATCCTTTGTATCAACCATCAACTATCATTTCCGCCTGCCTGCATGAAAATACAGCCATGCTGTGGTCTCTGCAGGAAATGACGTTAAGACAAAAAAAAAGTTATGGGTATGATATAGTTAGAGATTAAAGTTCTAAACTGTATACCAAGATACTTTTTGTTCTCTTATTTAAACGGGCAAACGGTACAGGATTATTGTTCTCCATTTTTGTCAACATTTTTTCTCTATGCATTTACAAATTGGCAAGCATTTAAACAAAGTATGTAGGCTTATCAGGAGTTAACTTTCATTTTGGTTCTTCTCTACATCGTGTTTTCCTGTTCCCTAACTTACAGGTAATGTAAGAATCGTTGGTGTAGAACTGGATTGTCCATTTTCCAACCCAAGAAAATGCCAGAGTTGTCCGGCTTGTTCATTGTAAGTAACGAGAAATGCAGGAATTTGCCAAGAAAAAAGGCTACTGCGCAAACTTGGATGCTCCCAAAGCAAATAGCATTTAAGTTATCGTCATGAATTTGGGTTGCTTCATCAAGCAGTTAAATTATTAATTTTTGTCTTAACGGGAGCCATTTTCATCCTTGTAACACGGAAAAATCAGTTACTTCCCTTTAACTGCTTTCACAGCTCCGTCGTGATTTTTTGCTTTTTTCAAAGAAAAATGCGAGAAAGGAGATGGAACTGAAGGGTTAAATGTGTTCAATATTCATCAGTTTTTAAGGACTCATCTGTGCATATCAAAGACCACCACCCATCACAGTCTTAAATATTGCATGGACACTTCAGCATGCAATACATGGTGCAAGTGATGAAAGTGTGCCTCGGTACTCATGATAAAAGATTATTTTATGTAGGTTACACATCGATATGAGCACACTGAAATTCTCTTCCAAAACCAATCGACATCATTTTAAATGTTTCTGAAATCACCTGAAACAATTACAAAATATTTTTGACTGAAGTCTTTTAAAAAGTTATTCAATGTGTGTAGTTGATTTACACATCTGACGAATCAAAGTACAACACTATGCAAATACTGCCATCCTTTTTTTCTGTTTTTGTTTTTACTTTGCTACACAACGTAGTTCAATAAATGTTAGTATTGTTCTGTGTAACTGATTACCGGTTTCTTTCATGTGGAAAAATTTCAGTGTGCTCAACTTCGAGTGTAATTCATATTTTCTGTGTGCAAAATTCATTGTGTTGATGCCACAAGAAAAGAGCAATAATTGAGTACTGAGGGCAGGCACTATGTGTGATGTTCCCGTGATCCCATGCAGCGCTGTGGAAGAGCTATATACACAGTACACTGCAGTCATGACAGGTACACATACATCTGTTGTCAGGTGGACAGATTCAACAGGTACTCTCTGCGTCCTGGGTTACCTGCTCACAGGTTTCACTCCCTGCGTGTGCTAACACCTGCTGAAACAATAGTCATGAAAACCAAAGGTTGTCATCAGTCACAGATTTATGAACACGACATACAAACTTCACAAAAATTGCATTCTGGTCTGACCCCAACCCAGGGACAAGAATTTCTATGCCGACTTGGAAGGCTTGCAGCGACCTGTTACCTTTAATACAGAGACTGAGCTGCCCATCTGACGACCACCCCCCCCCCCCCCCCCCCCCCCCCCCCCAAAAAAAAAAAAACCACCCAAAAAACTGTTGCTCACGTAGCAACTGATTCATTATGATGATGCAGTTATTAGAATTCAACAACAGCAGATTGAGGATATATGGGTTTTCTAAGTCCCAACAGCATAAAAGTATGCCCTTTGATAATGAGGCATTTACACCTTTCTTCAGTTGGACAAATAGGAAGGTGTGCTACAACTAGTTAATCACCAGATGTGCTGACTATGGCGATAAAAACACAAACTCATGTTGACCGCCCAATTTATGGTGGGGGTGGGGAGAGCTTAAAAATACCATGATGGACATGTAAAATCGAAAAGGCTGAGTGAAAGATAACATAAATATGCTTAAAATACAGGTAAACGCAATTAAATATCGGACACCATGTGCTCTATTCGCATTTATTTTATTTATTAATTCATATCGAGGATAATGGAATAAGGACTCATGTGCTTATTTACACCCAGTCCCCGTGTGTCTGCGGTTTCAAAGAACCACTGGCATCCATGGAACAAAAGTAATCACACACACACACACA
The DNA here is from genome assembly GCA_030674155.1 of Stramonita haemastoma. Classification (NCBI taxonomy): domain Eukaryota; kingdom Metazoa; phylum Mollusca; class Gastropoda; order Neogastropoda; family Muricidae; genus Stramonita; species Stramonita haemastoma. Next base: position 8,038,767 of record CM060321.1, on the reverse strand, counting down.
CCTGCACAAAATATCGTTAATGACTAGACCTATGTGAAACACAGAAAAAGGCATCCAGTCTCTCATGAAATAAGTCTTAAGCTGAAGAAAGAGAATAAAGTTGAAAAGCAAAAAATAAGCATAAAGGAAGAAAAGAAAGCAAAGAGATATCAAACAAAGAAAATAAAACCCAAAATAAGAAGGTGAAGAATAAAAAGGATTATCCTGAAAGCCATTTCCTAAAGATGAGAAGACTATAAGATTATCTACATCAGAAAAAGACCACAAAAATTCCCACTGGTCTTTAAGAAAGAGGAACAATGACATTTTAAAAATAGAAACAGTAGTTGTTGCATTTTGAGTGATAGAAACATGTACATGTTATTTCTTTTCCACCTTAGTTTTGCAACAATCCAAACCTCAAATTAAACAATAAATGCATTCACTTAAAAAAAAAGTGCTGTTATATCACAGTTATGACCATCTAAATGGGGGGGAGAGACACACACACACAGAGAGAGAGAGAGAGAGAGAGAGAGAGAGAGAGAGAGAGAGAGAGAGAGAGAGAGAGAGAGAGAGAGAGAGAGACAGACAGACAGACAGACAGTCAGACAGACAGACAGACAGACAGACAGACAGACAGACAGAGACAGAGTCACAGAGAGAGACACAGAGAGAGACACAGAGAGAGACACAGAGAGAGAGAAAAACAAAATGCGAGTGTTACTGTAAGTCACTGCACAACCTGTGAGAGAACTCCACACAGCTTAAGTTTGTGCAACGATGATCACTCTGACTTGTCGTACTGCGCATCGAGATATCTAAGCTTCTGGTCAAAACTTGCTGTGTTTTCATTATCAAAACTCATCAGGTGAACTGGATTCCCTGAAAATGAATTCTTAATGATTATGTTAAAACAAAAAAGACAGAATGGTTCCACTCAAAGATGAAAAAAACAAACCAAATGAGAGTAGACAAACCTGAAATAGGAGTGCTGCAATAGAGAAAAAAAAAGTGAGCAAAGAGTCAAATAAAAGTCAAAGTGGAAGATCATCACTGCAAGCCATGGCACTCACACACTGGGTGTTACACTGACCTTGCGTAGCGGGAAGACATAGGGCACATGCATATACAGCTGAAAAAAAACGGGATCAGTGCACATGATGAACAAATGCACCTGGGGATACAGGGAAGACAATAATGAAGAAAACAGAAAACTGACAGCTTATGTGATTGAACACTGGCATTGGCAGCTTCGATGACAAAACTGAAATCTCAACAACTCATAGGAAAATGCAGTAATTCAAGTGCGAGCATGCAATTCCACCCCACTCCCTCCGCAATGAACATACACACAAACACACACACATACACAAAATCACACAAACACACACACGCAAACACACACACGCGCGCGCGCGCATGCATGCAAGCACACACGCACGCACACACGAACACACACTCATTCACGCACACGTGCGCACACTTGCCCACATATTCTTTCAATAGAATCTTTCTTTTAGTCCCTAAAAAAAAATGCTGTTAGTATTCAAAGATCAGTTCAACATTTACCATGAGGTTTCCACACCCTATCCTCATATCACAGTCCCAAAAAACAACGAATTCCAAAACAGTTCATAAACATAAAGCACAATTAAACAAACACTTACAGGAATAGTTCTTACAGGCTAACCAAACATTTCCAGTGATATCTTACCCCTAGCTAGGGCAGAGGGACACATAGAAGACTCTTCCATCTAGCTCATGATCTTCAAATTAACCAGCAGTTACAGGAATAGTTCTTACAGGTTAACCAAACATTTCCAGTATTTTTTTTACCCCTGGGACAGATAGAAAACTTTCCCATCTAGCTCATGATCTTCAAAACACACACACTGCTCAATCCACCCGTGAACCGTGAAACCTGACAACTGACCTTGACAATGTCTGAAGTGGTGACGGGGCGTAAAGAAGAGCGAGTCACTGCCAACGTTTCACGGACGACAGGAGTCCCAGGCCGCCGACCCCCCTCCTCCCCGCCAGGGGAGACTCCGAGAGTGAGCAGGTCTCCCGTGCTGCTGCTCTCCCGGCCCCCCTTCTCTCCCAGGCCGTCCCCCTCCCTCACCTTACCACCGGGATCCGAAGAGCCGGATCCGCGCCGACCACTCAGCTGACTCAGCAGGCGGGAGAAGGAACTGGACCGCTTCAGGCCGCCCTTCCCCGCCAGGTCGGGGTCGCTGGAATGTTTGCGAGACAGGCTGGCTCGCCGCAGGAGCTGGTCGCGATAGTCTCTGAGCTTGGCTTTGAGAGAGGCCAGGCTCTCTGTGGGCGTGGGGCTGTGGCGGGCTTCGGCGCCTGAAGGGGAGACGTCGGTCTCTGCAGTTACGTCCTGCTGTTGCAGAGACAGAGTCTTTCTGCCCGCCGCTCTGCCCAGGCTTACTGAGCCTGAGAACAACGTCCTGCCTGACACACTGCCTGACACACCACCTGACACACCGCCTGAAGCGCGGCCAGTGTCCCCACCCCCCTCACCTGTCTGCCGGGCTGGCGACCCCGACACCCTGTCCAAAGAGGCACTGCGGGCAATGCGTAGAGATCCCGTACGGCACAACGGCGTCTGCTGCTGCTGCTGCTCGCCCTGTGGATTGAGCTGGGGGTGGAAGGCGGCAGGCAGAGACTGCAGGAGACTGTGCAGTTTCTGAGACACAGAGGCGGGGGACTCGGCCTCTGGACAGTCCTGAGAACTGCTGTGGACGTTGGTCAAACCCTCGAGGTCGAGAGGCGGGGTGGCAGATGGTGCACTGTCCTGTCTCTGACCTCGCAAGTCCTGGCTGTCCAGTGACCTCTTCATGCTGACCTCTGACAGCTGCTGCTGGGCCAGCCTCAAGGCGCCGAGGTCCACAGAGGACGACCGTTTGTGGCGGAACTGACGTTTCTTCTTCCGGATCTCGCCACTGTTTTCTGGGGGATGCGTCGTCGACTGGTCCTCTGTGTGGATGGAGGAGGAGGGTGGGGGAGGAATGATGAGGAAGGAGATGTCGTCTGACGCTGTGGGGTCAGCAGGGTCATGCTGCAGAAACCCGCTGATAGCACCGCTGAAGCTTTGGGACAGCATCTGCCGAGTACATGCATACATCATGTGGGGGTGTGTTAAGTCATGATCAGTGCCAATAATGCTGGTTTCAGGTAAGCATACATGCATTTTAATGCCTAAAAGTCCAACCTTTTGTCAATTTTACTCTTTTTCGGTTGTGCTTCCTTCTTCGTTATCACGATACCAGTAAATACAAAGGAGAGAGACACAGAAAGAGAGAGAGAGAGAGAGAGAGAGAGAGAGAGAGAGAGAGAGAGAGAGAGAGAGAGAGAGAGAGAGAGAGAGAGAGAGAGAGAGAGAGAGAGAGAGAGAGAGAATGCAAGGCGTAAACACATTTCAAGTTGTGTTTAAGTACTTAAAAGTAATAAACCAAAAATCAAAAAAGTTATAATAGATTTCTAATAACGTCAAAATCTAGACTGAGTACCATAAGTTACAAAAGGACAAAGGTATTGTCCGATACACTTGAGTTTCTTCATCTTTTCCTTTAATCTGTTTTATTTTGTTGCCAGTTCAGAACCATTATGCTAAAATGTAGGTATGCACATCATCTGTTACCAATTGTTTGCTCTCTGTCATGGCAAAATTGTCAATCTTTCCATCTTTGTTAAATTATCTTTCTATGTTTAATATGCACTGACAATAGCTCGTGCAATCAAGATACAGTAAAGCAATTAAAACATTGTACTGTTCTTTCTGGAAAATACTTTAGCAATTTCAAGTGCAAAGAGTAAAAAACAGGAGGAAGAACGCGCGCGCGCGCACACACACACACACACAACACACACACACACACACACGCACACGCACACGCACACGCAAACAAACACATACACATACACACACGCACGCACACACACACACACACACACTACACACACACACACACACACACACACACACACACACACAACACACACACACACACACACACGCACACACACACGATTCGCCTTTGACCCCTCTTGAGGCATGGAGGATTTCAGAAAACAA
>CM060321.1:8022201-8029701 GCA_030674155.1 Stramonita haemastoma | reverse complement strand
CTCACATATCTGACAGCAACAAAGCCACAAACCCAGCAACAAAGCCACAAACCCAGCAAGTAGCCTACCTTTCTTGTCACTATCGCTCTCGGCTGGCCAAATACAGGCCTGACCTGTGCATATATCTCAGACCGCCATAAAGTGAAGAGGCCTCGACTATTCACACCAAGCCTGCCAGCCAGCCCATAGTACTCTTCATCTGTCAAACTCGGTTATAGTGTCTGTGTTTATGTGTTTTACATCCTGTCTGCCTCTGTGTGTGTGTGTGTTGTGTGTGTGTGTGGTTGTGTTGTGTTGTGTTGTGTGTGCGTGTGGTATTGTGTTTGTGTGTGTTTGTGTTTTGTGTGTGAGTGTGAATGTATGTGTGTGTGTCTTACAGTACACTCCTCTTGCATTTTTTAAAAAAGGTTAAGTGCAACATCTTAATGTCCTTAATAAGGTACCCTCAGAACTGTGTTACAACCGCCTCAGACATGTATTACAATGAACCAGAGCAATGAATATTAATGACGGACTAAACCAATTTTCCTCCACAACTAAGTTTTTATTTCATAACACTACGCTGCCGGCACACCCAGGAAAGAAAGTTGGTAAGTTGGTAAACTTTCACGCTCATACAAAATCTGACTAAATGGCTTTACGACTACTAACTCACTCAAACTGCTTCAAAGTTGTGGAGACTTTGGAGGGTGTCATAAGGTAATGCAACAAAATCAGAAACCTAAACTGAACATGCCCTCTTTGAGCTACAAACATCGCAGCTTCCTGCAGCCACAAACTTACTTAACACTACGTCTGAACTTTTTCAGTTACATAACATAACATGTATTTTTGGGGGAATTAGTGTATAATACTAACAAAGCGTATTTGCTTGTCTCTAGATATTCTTTCCATGCAAACGTCTTCTTACGGTCAAATAAAATCACCACTAGTTTCGTTTCCACTTACATGATGGATCCACATTGCATTCCACCGCAGTCCATCTCACAAACACAGTACATGTTCTACTTTTCAAAGCAAAAAAAAAATTGGTCACAATCCCTCCTCACAAACAAAAGTAAGCGTTGCTCCTGCTGTGCACTGCCTTCCCTCTCTCTCTCTCTCATACAACTTGTGTCCCAACGGATCTGTCACCAGACGACTGTTGACTATGCCCTTCTTGCTATACCCAGTTTGCAGGCAGGCAAAGAGACAGACAGAGAGAGACGTAAGCGTTGCTCCTGCTGTGCACTTCCTCTCTCTTCTCTCATACAACTTGTGTCCCAACGGATCTGTCACCAAACGACTGTTGACTAGCCTATGCCCTTCCCGCTGTACCCAGTTTGCAGGCAGGCAAAGAGACAGACAGACAGAGAGGGACAGACCCCTGGAGGTAGGTAGGTAAGTGACAGTATCCGTCTTTCCCATGCCAGGCACGGTGTGGCTGAGTCAACAGGCTCAGACAGTAAATCTCCCTGGTGGTGGGACTTCAACGCTTCAAACGGCGGGGTACCTCTTTACTGACACAGGTCTGGGTAGAGGGGTGGGTTTTGAGGTGGGTTTTTTTTGCCCCTAACTACAAACTTTTTAATGGGGCTACTGAAGGCATTATTTTGGGGGTGAACGCGTGTGCGTGCGTGCGTGCGTGCGTGCGTGTCTGTCTGTCTATCTGTCTGTGTCTGTCTGTCTGTCTCTGTCTCTGTCTCCCTCAGTGTGTTTCAAATGTATAACATGTCTGTACTTATCTACCAATCGTGGAATTAAAATAACAACCAGACGCACACAATCAGTCAAAGGTGACAAAAAAAACTGAATGAAAAAAAACGACGACAAACAAAACCGAAAAAAAAAAGAAAAACGAAAAAGTATAAGCTGGCCTCAAAAGCACCAATAACCCACGAGGACGGCTTTTAAACTGAAGCACAGATAAGGTTAAGCACCGTTTGCGCGCTTTGGCTTCAGTACAGTTCACCCAGCTGTAAACGGGTACCTGCCCTCTTAAGGGTCAGGGAAGGTAAAGCAGCGAGGGAGAGGAGATGGGAGCCGCCCTCAACATGCTGGCCCCTAGAGAAGCTGAGGTCTCTGACGCCTCGCTCCCCTACGACCGCCTAGGTTACGGGGCACCTTTACCTTTACCTTCTACAGATAAGGTAAAAACTGAGCTGGTAGGGATAGTTCTTAACCAGCATCCTTTCAGATTAAATAATTATTTCTCTGATATCTAAGCCAGCCCGGGACCCCGTAAAACAAAACAACACACAACCCAAGTCCTCACCAGACTCGATAGAAGAAGCTCGCTGCATACTCCGGCTCCTGAATGGACTATCTCCTGCTGTTCCCCCTCCCCCTCCTCTTCCTCCTCCACCACCCTCCACACTCTCCGCATCCTCGCTCTCCACCTCCCCGTTCACCCTCACCCCTCCACCACCACCCCCCATCTCCATGCTGACGTCTTCAATCATCGTCGACTCGTCATCGTCCTCGGCGCCCAACCGGAGACGATCCGGACGCAGAGCAGCAACGTCCGGCATGGCCACCGCGTGTCCGTTGGCCGCCATGATGGTCTGGCGGAGATCCAGAATGCTGTGGAGGGAGGTGGGGGAGGGGGGCATAGGGGTCATGGGGGTCATGGAGAGGGAGAAGGAACTGTTGGTGGAACTGGGGGTGTCGCTGGAAAAGGTGCCGAATGACGTCACCGCCTCCTCGTATGGTGTCGTGGCCGCTCCATTGACGTCACTTAAAGCGGCGATCTCGTCAGCGGTGGGGACAGGCGGTGACGCCACCGTTTCCGCTTTTTCGGTCTGTGTGGCCTGTGGTGTGGAAATGAATGGGGTGGTTTATGAAAGAGGAAATAGAAGAATGAGCATGATATTGTTGATTGTATGTCTGATACTAAGCTGGATTTGTTTTTTTGTTTGGTTGCTAGTTTTTGTTGTTCTTGTTGGTTTTGGAGGGTTTTTTTTTTGCTTTCTAACGACAAAGATTTTTAATGCATGATATAATCGTTTGTTTCGTAAATAGTTAGTTGGACAGTTGATACCAACAGGGCCGCCGCAGTAGTCTAGTGGTTAGGGCGTTGGACTCGTAATCTAACGGTTGCGGGTTCGATCCCAGCTTTCGGCTATGGCGTTGTGCCCTTGGAAAAGGCACTTTACGGCTAATTTCTCACCCCATCCAGGTGTGAAAGGGGTACCAACCTTGTTCTATCCAGGGGGGAGTCTATGACTCTCAGTCGCTTAACGCCACAGAAACCGGGATAAGCACCGGCCTGATGAGCCTTAGGCTCGGGACAGACTTTAACTAAACTTTAACTGATACCAACAACTCAGCATGTAATTTGGCTGTCAGGAAGTTTCTCTGTCCTTATTACATGCTAAATGCTAGTACTTGTCACAAAGTTTTATGTGATAACTGATTTACTTTGTACAAACACAGGGAACGGGAGAAAAACAGAGAGGCAGAGAGTGATACAGAAAAAAGAGACAGAGATAAACTACTGATAAATTCAGATTCCAAAATAACTCAACAGATGAAGACTAACAATTAACAAACATTAACAAGTTATTAACTGCAAGTTTTAAAAAATACAGTTTTTAGGTGGTCTTTGTTTTCGTCATACATTGCTTTTTGTAGCTGTAGTGACATTTCATCATGCATCAGCCCTGAATTTGCACGGCTGAAACAAAAACTAATAAATGAATGAAAAAAAATCAGGAAACGAAACCCCAAGGAAAGAGATACCGGGATTCTCTCCCTTTAGTCTTTCCTGTACCCCAATCACAACCAAAGGAGATAACCGATGATTCTTGTTTTCAGTTTATTCTCAAAGGATCGAATATATAGCTACGGTTAAAATTATTATCGGGAAAGGGTTGTAGCAAGTGAAGCAGTGGTGAATGACGGGGGCACAAGCCCCAAAGCCGAGAGGAGAAGATCACTACTACGTGTCCCCAGTTCCCTAGGGACATAACATGCCCACCTGTGGGCCATCCGAGAACATCTCTACAGAAGCCACCAGGATTGGAAGAGATTTGATTTGATTAGATTTATTCTTTTATATTGAGGACAATGGAATAAGCACTCTTGTGCTTTTTTATATCCAGTCCCCGTGTGTATGCAGTTTTTGTAAATGTCATCTGTTCCCATCGGCACACGATGGCCTACTCTTACGAAAAGCGGAACAGGATTTAACGTGTGCGCAAGATGTTCTGCGTGCGTTTGCACACGGGGCCTCGGTTTAGAGTCTCATCCGAAGAACTTGTGGGGAGCGTGGAGTCAGCACTGATGTTGACTCCAGGAGAAAAACCTCGACCGGAATCGAACCGGGTCGTCAAATTGCCAAGAGAAGAGAATCGAGGTTGGGGTAAGGAAGACAGGAAGGAGGAATGGAGGCATGCTGTGTCAGGTTTGCCAGCTGGTCTCATCCAATTCTCTATCTATGCGTGTGTTTGTTGATTTCAGGCAGTTATGGTTGAATCCTTAAATTGTTATTTAAAACAGGTGAGACAGACACGCAAGCATACAGAGAGGCATTCGATTCGTCAACAATCAATGCATACAGACACACAGACACACAGACACACAGACACACAGACACACACACACACACACACACACACACTTCGGACGAGACTATAAGCCGAGGCCCTGTGTGCCAACCCACGCAGAACATCTTGCGCACACGTTAAATCCTGTTCCGATTTTCGTAAGAGTAGGCCATCGTGTGCCGGTGGGAACAGATGACATTTACAAAACTGCATACACACGGGGACTGTAGGTAAAAAGCACAAATGTGCTTATTCCATTATCCTCGATATAAAAGAATAAAATAAAATAAAATAAAACAAACACACACACACACACACACACACACACACACACACACACACACACACATGCAGACACACACACACTACACACACACTGTAGAATCAACACCTACGCTACGCTACCTGTGTAAAAACACTGCCCCCACTTCTTCTCTCTCACCTGGATGCCCAGGTCCTGTTTGACCCTGCACAGGTACTGCTCGTTCTCCTCGTAGTCGGGAGGGTCCTGCCCCAGGTCCACCAGTCTCTGGTTGTCAGGCACCCCCTCCCCATCTCCCCCCTCTCCTACCACCACCACCTCGGAGACCAGGTCCTCGGGGTAGCTCCAGGCTGCTGCCTGTACCCGGTGCACACTCTCGTAGGTGGGCACTGGACGGGGTGGTGGTTTTCAGGGGGAAAGAGATATGATGATTGATTATTGGTGAAATATTGCAGGCAGGCTACAGGCAATAGCAAAACGACGACTATAACAATGGTACTAATCATAATAATGGAAATGGTATTCATGATGATAATAATGATAAGTTAAGCGTAATGAGGAGGAGGAGGAGGATGCTTGTCATAAGAGAAAAAGAAGTAATGATCGAAGCGACGACAAAGCCAACATCCCTTCCACCAACACTATCGACATAAAGGATGCTTCTTATCCAAAGGAAGCATACACACAACACAATACAACACGCGCGCGCCCACACAAACACTCTCTCTCTCTCTCTCTCTCTCTCCTCTCTCTCTCTCTCTCTCTCTCTCTCTCTCTCTCTCTCTCTCTCTCTCTCTCTCACATACACACACACACACACTCTCTCTCTCTCTCTCTCTCTCTCTCTCTCTCATCTCTCTCTCTCTCTCTCTCTCTTTTCTCCCTATCTCTCTCTCTCTCCCCCCCCCCCCACTCAAAGTCTCACCATCAGGGTCAGAAGTGTTCTTGCCCATGGTCCTCTCCACCAGGCGCCTTTCGGGGTCCACGAAGATGGCGAAGTAGCCTGCCAGCAGACAGACGAGGTTGTGGGCGTCGTCAGGCAGCAGGCCCAGGCTGACCCGGTCCTCCTCCCGGGGCGCCTTCAGCCTGAGGTCCACGCGCTGCATGCTCTCCCCGTCCCTCGTCACGCGCACCTCCTCCAGCTCTTCAAAGTCCGCCAGCTGGGTCAGCTGTAATCAGGATCGTTCATCATCAGTTGAGGGGGGGGGGGGTAAGGGTGGGGGGCCGGGTTAGGATACTGGGTGTGGATGAGAAGGAGGAGGGAGGGGAGGTGAGGGGGTGAGGGGGTGCCAGGAAACAATGCGCTAACCTCTGTGCTGCGACACTTAAGTTCTCATTGACAGTCTTCCACACAAGCTTTTCCATTTCTGCTTTATTCTATCTGTGAACATAAATGAAATAGGGATGAATTTCGTCTTTTGTTTTTTGCTGCTTTTCTTTTCTTTCACTTCATTCTCTGCCATTTTCCATTCGTCTTCTGCGTCAGCGGCATGTAGGCTATCACCCACGCAATCTGTCTGCCTACTGTCTGTCTATCTGTCCAGCTGTTATTCCTCCTTAATCTGTCTGTCTGTCTGTCTGTCTGTCTGTCTGTCTGTCTGTCTGTCTGTCTGTCTCTATCTCTCTCTCTCTCTCTCTCTCTCTCTCTCTCTCTCTCTCTCCTCTCTCTCTCTCTCTCCACTTGCATATGAATGAAGTAGTGGAGGATGATTCTATCCGGACAGACAATTCCTAAGCATTTGCATTCTTCATTTCTATGTATTATTATCATGCGCGTGGTGCATATATATTTCAGAACGCACAGATTCCTGAGTGTTTTATCGTGCATTTAAAATTAAATGTTCACGCCTAAACGTGCATACGATTACTACTTCTACTACTACCTCTGCTGCTGCTGCTCTACACTACTACTACTACTACTACTACTACTACTACTACTACTACTACTACTACTACTACTACTACTACTACTACTACTACTACTTCTTCTTCTTCTTCTTCTTCTTCTACTACTACTACCACTACTACTACTACTACTACTACTACTAAAACCACCATCATTATTATCATCATCATTACCGTCATTATCAGTATCATACCTGTTGCTGTTCTCGTTATTGTTGTTGCATCTGTTGCAATTTTTTTGTCGTAAGGATTTTGCAACCACACCTCAATTTTCACTGAGAAAACCATTGAATGCCCAAAACTATCAACACATACGAACAGACGAACAACTCCTGATTCCTCCGAAACACAAAATGTATCTATCAAATTCAACAAGGGCACAGTGTGGCATAAGTACATAATAATATTTCCGGTGCCTGGGATTTCGCACAACCTGCTTTCTGTGACAAACCTTGTATCTTTTGACATGACTAAAAGATCCATCTGAAAACGCGGCCAAAGCCCATCATATTCTGAAATTCAATTCCAGCTCCTAATTTCTTTTTTTTTTACATTTCCCCATCTTCCAGCAATTAAAACGTTCCCAGGTCGGCCAGGCGTTAAAATGAAATTTTCCCCCATGATTGGACAAAAGAAGTTACCACTGCTAAATTGAACCGAAGGACAAAAAGAACCTATGAGCCATAGGCTTGAATGAACGCTGACGTACACACGTTCGCTCATATGGGCACATGTGCATGCACGTCCCCCTGCGTGCGCATGCACGCATGCACACACACTAAAACAAACCGCGCAGGCGTGCGTGTT
>CM060321.1:7999701-8004701 GCA_030674155.1 Stramonita haemastoma | reverse complement strand
TGCCGATGCATCAGCCACTCTGCATGTCGCAAGCCTAGTCCAGCCACGCATACAAACACACACGCGCGCGCGCGCGCACACACGCGCACACACACGCGCGCGCACGCGCGCACACACACACACGAGCGCGCGCGCGCACACACACACACATGCACACACACACACACTCACTCACTCACTCACACACACCCTCACTCACTCACTCACACACACACACACTTAAACACACACACACACACACACACAACATTATATTATATTATATAATATATATATATATATATATATATATATATATATATATATATATATATATATATATATATATGTATGTATGTATGTATGTATGTATGTATGCATGCATGCATGCATGCATGCATGCATGCATGCATGCATGCATGCATGCATGCATGCATGCATGTATGTATGTATGTATGTATGTATGTATGTATGTATGTATGTATATGCAGACACATTACATATATGCATATACATATGCACACACGCAGACACACACACACAGGCACGCACACACACACACACACACACACACACACACACACACACACACACACACACACACACACACACACACACCCTGTTCAGTCTTTTTTCCCCCATAGAATTCGCGGCTTTCCCTCTACCTCAGGCCAGTAGGGCTCTAAGAGGCATACACAAAGGCTTCAAAGCTGGACTCCAAACAAGTCTACTATTCACTGAAGTTGTCAGTCCTCAACCTGTCACTCCATTCCCTGATTACACACTGAATCATGGGCCAACATTAACTGCCCTGAGGGCGTGGGCATACACGCACACGCGCACACACGCACATGCAAGCATACAAGAGGCACACGCAGATATACACACATGTGTACGCATGCACACATCATTATCCACACGCATGCACACTTCCATGCACGCACAAACACACACACACATACACGCACGCACGCACACACGCACGCACGCACACACACACACACACAGTCACACACACACCCAATCACGCACACACAAACACACACACACACAGTCACGCACACACAAACACACAAAAGAGAGAGACAGAGAGACTCAGAGAGACACAGAGAGACAGAGACAGAGAGAGTTAATGAGTGAGACAGACAGACTGAGAGAGAAGGACTGAAAGATACAAACGAAAAAAAGAACCAAAACAAACAGACAAACAAGCAGAGAAACAAGACAAGCGAAACAATGTAAGCGGACCTCCAGAAAGACAGACAGTCTCCGCAGTTCTAACTGATCAAACGGTCCGTGAAAGCACTTAAGCATTCAAGTCCTTGCCCGGGAGACTGTTTGTTGCCTGGAGTCGGGCTCTGTGCCATTAGAAGGATTGCTTCTTCGCTGCAATCCTGGCAATTATGTCTTCATTCCAACCACGATCAAATCATCAGTCCGACAGTCATCTCGATTCTTCTCGCAACTTTCACTATCGATTTACCCCGTTGCCGTTATCACGAAAACCTGTCTAGTCCAAGAGTTATCATGAAGTCTTATCAGCCCCACAAAAAAATCACCATGAGAAAATCTACCTCAACGTCCTGCCATTAATCTTTTATAGATAGATAGATAGATAGATAGATAGATAGATAGATAGATAGATAGATAGATAGATAGATAGATAGATAGATAGATAGATAGATAGATAGACAGACACACACAGATAAAGATAGATAGATAGATAGATAGATAGATAGATAGATAGATAGTAGATAGATAGATAGATAGATAGATAGATAGATAGATAGATAGAGAGATAGATAGAGAGAGAGAGGTAGAAAGATAGATAGACAACATATAGATAGAGAGATAGATAGATAGACAGACAGATAGATAGATAGATAAATAGTCCAAGCGTTATTGTGACATCTTTCTTACAATCATCGTCATTACCTTTTATTCTTGCTATAACCCCTAATTCTTTCTATAACAGTCATCATCTGCTCGTGACTCCAACCATCACCTTTATTTTTTTTCCCAGCATTTCCATCACTTCTTTATCTAACCATCAACATCAGTTTGCTACTAATACATCAGCATTATGTCTTCACAGCAATCGTCATTATCAATTATTTACTTAAGTATTATCCCTATTTCTTCATTCTGACTAAAATTTTCATATCTTTGCTTAAGCCGTCAAAACACACACGCACGCACGCACGCACACGCGACACACACACACACACACACACACACACACACACACACACACACACACACACACACACACACACACACACATTCAAGATTTAATTCATTTACCCCTTTTGGGATACGGATGTTTACAAACACATCTTACTGGAGAAAAAACCTAAAGCAATTCACATAGAAATATTACATACCAACTGAAATTGAAAAACAACCGTGCAGCATGGAAAATTCAATAATGATAATAATAAAACTGATAATCAACAGTCAATAAAAAAAAAACACGCAAAGCATTTTAAACAAATATTACATCCACTTTTTGAGTTGAGGTTGGGGGATGGGGGAATGTACTCATTTGTGAAAGATTACAAATTACATTCTCAAGAAATACCAGCAAATCTGACAAATTTTCCCCGAGATAGAATAACTTTTCGAAATTTACATTTCAACAGCACACAAAAACTGTAACGTGTTATGGGTTAGAGTAAATGCCGCGGAATAAAATCATGTAAATGTCTGAAGTAAGGCCATTCCATTACAAAGTTAAATTCATCCCCTAGAATTGGCATATTGCGTTTTGAACACACTTTGTCTTCCTTGAAAAATATTAGGGAAATGTTCAATCTCAAGGCTTATATGACACTTAAAAAAAAAATTGGTGAGAATAGACATAATATGCATCTGATAAATAAGTTATAATATTGTTCATATAAAAATCGATTTCATAATTCTTTTTTATTTATTTATTCTTTTGTTTCGAGGATAATGAAATCAGCACTCATGTGTTTTACATCCAGTCCCCGTGTAAAAAGTTTAACGTGTTTTAACATGTGCGCAAGATGATATCTACTGTTTTGTGAAGCCATTTCATCATTCATTAGCAAAGTCACCGATTGATCATAATATGCGAGAGCAAACATGCACGCACGCACGCACACACACACACACACACACACACACACACACACACACACACACACACACACACACACACACACACACACACACACACACACACTACAACACGATAAGGAGACAACAAACACAGACGGAAAAAAAATGCAACACTATCAATCCAATCATCATTATTTTCTCCATAACTCTTTAACTCTCATCATCAATTCTTCACTCCAGTAACCTCTCTCTTTCGCGGACAGTTTCCAGCCAACTCGATTCTCATCATTTTAAAAACCATTTTTTAACCCTTCAATTTTCGTGTCTAAACTCGTGTTAAGAAATCGACCAATTAAATATCACACTCTAGTGAGCAGATGGATAAACCGAGATGGCATCTTCTCTCTTGTTTGTCCTTTCTCTCTCTCTGACTTAGTTTGAATGATAATGGTTGTCGTCCTTCTCGAATAAAGAGAAGAAGAAGAAGAAGCGTAGAAAACAAAGAGAGGAGCAGGGAAGGAGCAGGAGCGAGAGAGAGAGAGAGAGAGAGAGAGAGAGAGAGAGAGGAGAGAGAGAGAGAGAGAGAGAGGAGAGAGAGAGAGAGAGAGAGAGAGAGAGAGAGAGAGAGAGAGCACAGAGAAATAAAAGAGCAGAGAGCACAACAGACAGAAAACATACAGAACAGAGGACAGCACTGATATTGCCGAGCACACAGACGAATATACACTCTCCCCAAAAGTCTTTCGGATGAGACTATAAACCGAGGCCCCGTGTGCGAACGCACGCAGAACATCTCGCGCACATGTTAGATCCTGTTCGCTTTTCGTAAGAGTAAGCCATTGTGTGCCAGTGGGAAAGATGACAATATTTACAAAACTGCATACACACGGGGACTGGATGAAAAAAGCACGTGAGTGCTTATTCCATTATCTCGATATAAAAGAATAAATAAATAATAAATAAATAATAATTAAAAAAAAAAAACAGACAGCTCAGGCCAGAAGAATGAAAATTAATATACACAAGAGAGTTCAACACAGAGATAGGAACAAAACAAAACAGAGGGGATGGAACGAACAAATAAAAGGGATGGGACAAACAGAGCCACGGGTGGGACAGACAACAAATATTGGAGCACAGACGAGGGGACGGGACACCAGAGAGATGGGACAGAAATCACAAATGGGTGTTGGAACGTTGAGCAAATACCTGCAGCACTCAGCAAAACTCAGATGGCAGAAATGAATTGTGGCGAAACTGGTGGAAATGGATGAGTAAAAAATAAAACCCTTTAACATGGGGAAAAAAGATAGGAAAGGAGGAAAAGAAAACACCAGTAAAATAAGGGTGGTAGCGATGAAAGGCTGGATAGAAAGAAGCAGCCTGTAAACGAAGTCCATGTGAGAAAAAAAAAAGAAAGATACTGAGGAAAAAGTAGTATGGAAAACTGAACGTTATATAAACAACAACAAAAATTTAACCAGCAAGGACAGTTGAGTTGGTTTTATACCTCGTTTTAAACTGTACATAGTAGCACACTTTTAATACGAGTTTTAAAATGTGACGAGGTGATAGCCCTGATATGGCCTATGTGGTCGGCGGGGCTATAAAGCACCATCATGGATTGGATTGAACCAGGTATGACTTTAGAAGCTTAACATGACCTTGGCAGACTGACATCAGACCTACCTGTCAACAAGTGAAGGAAGAAGAGAAGATCGGGAAAGTGGCGACTAGGCTGACAAGAAAAACCGCTGATCGTATTGAGAGAGAGAGAGAGAGAGAGAGAGAGAGAGAGAGAGAGAGAGAGAGAGAGAGAGAGAGAGAGAGAGAGAGAGAGAGGGAAGATGAGAGAGAGAGAAGAGAGAGAGAGAGAGAGAGAGAGAGAGGGGGGAGGGGGAGAGAGAGAGATCAAATCAAATCAAATCAAATTCTTT
>CM060321.1:7994701-7997201 GCA_030674155.1 Stramonita haemastoma | reverse complement strand
GCCATCCAAGACGGTGGAAAGAAAAGGATAGGCTATCTATAAAAAGCAGGGGGGTGGGTTGGCAACAAAAATAGAACTTCACAGACAGATTTCCAAGGCCATATTGCAGCTCTGGCTTATTGGAGGCAGGACTGAGAGAGCTACCAACTGTTTGTTCTGCCATCGCTCCCAGCGCTGTTCTGTCATCACTACTTTTTGTACAACACTCATAGTTTTGACAACATTATTGCGTTTGACTGAACAGCGAAAACCCACGCAGGTTTAGTCACTTTTCCAATCGTGGATCAGTGGTCTTGAGGTAACACATCCATCTAGAACCGAAAGCTTGAAGATTCAATTCAATCAATCCAATCCAATCCAATCATGTTACTTATAGGCCCGATCACACGTTAAATCCTGTTCCGCTTTTCGTAAGAGTAGGTCACTGTTTGCCGGTTGGAACATATGACATTTGCAAAACTGCATACACAAGGGGACTGGATGTAAAAAGCACATGAGTGCTTATTCTATTGTCCTCGATATAAAAGAATAAATTAAATAAGATCAAGTTGCTTATAGCCCCCTAACCACACAAGGCTATATAGGGGCTGTCACCAAGGATTCAAACCCTGGATATTTTTTTCATACATTTCCAGCATCCACAACGTAGATTAGGTGAGCTGAGTGAGGAAGAACGTAACTGTGGTCATTATGATTTTTATCGAAGCTACTTTTTACATACATTGAGTCGGTAAAATGAGAGCACACAATATTTCTAGTAAGCATGTAAAATTTCTGTAAGTGGTCCATAATTTTCTTTGGGATGAGCTTTGCTAAACCATGTAGAAATACACGTCTTTGCAGATGTGGCATTTAAAATGGAACGTACCAATGTTACAATCCATGCGGTTCAAAATTAACAAGTACTCTGCGGTCAATGTCCAGTACTCACTGTTCAACAATACTGGGATTTTATTTGCTGCAATGCAACCATTTGTAACGTCGTATTTGGGGCGCTTGCAATCTGCTTTCAGCATACTGCACTAGTCACTAAGAACAATCACACTTGGTTACAACTGGTGTCCAATGGATTTCACAAAGTATTTTAATCCTGCTTTTATCTTTGACCGTTTATGTAGAGTAAATTGCTACTAAAAGTATATTTCTCCTCTTTCGATCATGCTTGTTTCAAAATGAAAATGTAAGCATTGCTTAAACAGTTAAATCAGCTGCATGTGCCTTGTTTAGTATAGGCACTTCAATGTGCCCTTGTTTAGTACAGGCACTTCAGTGTGCCCTTGTTTAGTACAGGCACTTCAGTGTGCCCTTGTTTAGTACAGGCACTTCAGTGTGCCCTTGTTTAGTATAGGCACTTCAGTGTGCCCTTGTTTAGTATAGGCACTTCAATGTGCCCTTGTTTAGTATAGGCACTTCAGTGTGCCCTTGTTTAGTACTTCAATGTGCCCTTGTTTAGTATAGGCAATTCAATTTCCTAGCTTCAAAGAAGAAATACAAGTTCTAGTATCCCTACAAAATGTGTCATTATCGTGCTTTTAGTTTCCAGTGTTCTGTATCAATTAGTGCAGTGCTCTACCCTTACTCTGCACTTGCTTTATCTGAGGAAAGAGTCGATAATATCACACATTCTCCAATCTCAACAATTTACGACAGCACTCAAATGTCCAGAACAGTGTTGATATAGCTGAATCCGCCCCGCCTTGTGTCTGCCATATCTGAAATAATGACACACTTACACCCCAACCGCCTGTAGCCACAGATCTGCCTCAGACGTACTACTGGGAGAAAAGAAGAGGACTTAGGCTCCTACATATCTGGCACGACGGGTGCTTTAATTACTTCCCTGCAACTGACGAACTTTAGTTCTCTGAGGCGACAGACAGATGAAGTACTTTTTTTTTTAATCCTTGTTTCAAACTTTGTCAGGATTTTTTATCTAAAACTATCAAATCTAGTTATAAATACATGTGTTGAGCAGTAACGCTGAATTTTCTTGTTCGTATGTAATCACATCAACAAAATATTGCCCCCCCCCCTCCTGGAGACAGGAGAAAAAGCATTACAGTGTGACGGACAACCAAGCTTCAATAACTTTCAGTCTGTACATAACAATTATTCTCTCTCGCATACTCTATGACCCTTTAGCTGACCAAAAGATACCCCCATTACATGGGGTTTTTTTTAATTAGTTTTCTTTGGGGGATCTGCCTCATTTTCTGTGCCGTGTATGTCCTGCTGTTCCCGCGCCGCTCAAACAATCTCCCCGCCACAGCCATAACCAGATTCGTAAATGTCTCATCCTCAGGGTCGAAATTTCAGAGAACCCATGAATATCAGGCCTCCGTGCGGCCACCACCCAGAGGGGTGACTTTCGGGATTTGAACTCGCGACCTTCCAGACCGAAATCCAAGGCGCTAACCACTGCATCATAACGGCTTGTTGTAGTTAGTTTTCTTCCTGTTGCAACGCTTACACCTGGAGATTTTATCGACCAGTTCTTACT
>CM060321.1:7987201-7989701 GCA_030674155.1 Stramonita haemastoma | reverse complement strand
GCTGAAGGAAGAAAGAGATATGGCTGGAGAGAGATAGAGAGAGATTATGAGGGAGAAGAGAGGAGAGAGAGAGGAGAGAGGAGAGAGAGAGAGAAGAGAGAGAGAGAAGACAGACAGACAGACAGACAGACAGACAGACAGACAGACAGACAGAGATAGTGAGCTGGAGAGAGACAGACAGACAGTGAGATAGAGAGCGAGAGATAGAGAGATAGGAGGGTGGGACATACATCAAACACACATACATACCACACATACTCTCTCTCTTCTCTCTCTCTCTCTCTCTCTCTCTCTCTCTCTCTCACACACACACACACACACACACACACACACACACACACACACGCGCGCGCGCGCGCGCGCGCAGAGACAGGAGGGGAGTGCATACGGAGAAAAAAAGCAATAAAATGGGTGAAAGGGCAGAACAGATCTTACCCCCCAAAAAAAGAAAAGGCCCTTGAAGATGTGCCAAAATCTTGTACGCCCACACACTCTGCGGTAGCATCCAGCCAGATAGATGTAATTGTCCATCTGACATGGCTGGAGTCACGAGTCATGATTCCGGGATCAGTGGGTAAAGCCTCTACCACCCCCACCCACGCTGTGCTGTGCCTTATGTAGACACCCTAGGCTAAGGAGAAATGGTGATCTTTTTTTTTACGGATCAGCTTCGTTATGTTTTTGTAGGATAAGACAGGAGATGGGAGGTAGTAGATGCCAGGGTTGGGTTGGGTTTTTTGTGGTGGTGGTGTTCTTTTTGCTACATTTTTATGTTCTAGGGCTTGTTTGTTTTAGGGGGCTTGTTGTGTTCTTGTTGTCATTGTTGTTGAGTTGGGGTTTTTTGGTAATTGTCTTGTTGGGATTTTTTTTAAACGACAGCGGGGAGATGTATTGGGTGAGCCAATGATGTTTTAATAAATACATGTTATGTGTTAGGTTTCGTTGTCATTGGTTGATGATTTGATTATATTTTGTTTCTTTCTTTTTTTTGGGGGGGGGGGCGGGGGTAGAGAGAAGGGGTGGTTTAGTCAGAGTTTGTTGTTTATTTTTTGCTGTTTGTTGTTGATGTTTTGAGGGCTACAGAATGGCGATCTGTGTTACATTTCTGATGTAAATGACAGAGACACTGAGGAGTAGGAAGAAACGGGGAGAGAGAGAGAAAGAGATAACGAGCGAGCGAGCTAGAGTCTCACACACACGCACGCACGCACGCACGCACGCACGCACGCACACACACACACACACACTGGAAACATTCGCACAAATTTCCAATCACATAAACCAAACTGTTACAACATATTGTATGATAAGACAAATATCAATTAAAATGTAAGCCATGATACTGGGATCACTGTATAAATCCACCCAGGCCTGGCAAAAGAAAGAAAACTCTTACAATTCTTCTTCAAGTCGTCAATGTGTTTTCTCGCAGGTCAGGCTGGAAAACAGGAAAGAGCAAATGTATTTTTCTCGTTTGGAACACTATGTCTGTTGAGCTTTGTTTTGTGTTTTGATTTTTCATGTATATGATTTTTTTCATTTCCTTTTCTCCCCAAAATTGAAGAAAGGCAGTTAGTGTTACATGACTATGGAAATAGTATGTAGTATATCAGAGGAAGAGGGAGATGGACAGAGACTGAGAATAGAAAGAAAGACAGAGAGGGGGACAGACGGAGAGAGAAAGAGAGACAAAGAGGAGAGAGGAGAGAGAGAGAGAGAGAGAGAGAGAGAGGAGAGAGAGAGAGAGAGAGAGAGAGAGAGAGAGAGAGAGGAGAGAGAGAGAGAGAGAGAGAGAGAGAGAGAGAGAGAAAGAGGGGGGGAAGGGAGAGAGAGGGGAGGGGAAGGAAGAGAGAGAGAGAGGACAGACAGACAGACAGACAGACAGAGAAACAGAGAGAGAGACAGTGAGAGAGATAAAGAGAGACAGAGACAGAGAGATGAGAATGAATCGAACATGTAGACTTATAGAAAGGCAGAAGCAGAAAAACAGAGCATTTTTTAAAAAAGACATTATTAGCATGCAAGACAGAATCAGAAAAATACCACTGAAGATCTGACAAACCTTGTAAACCCAAATGATCTGTGATAGTGCGCAGCAGGATGTATAACGGCCCATCCGACACGACCTGAATCGAGATTGGGGGGAGAGGGGGGTGCCTGGATAAATCCTCCACCCACGCACTGCTTCATACAGGGACGAGATAGCCTAGCGGTCAGAACATTGCACTGGCAATTTGATGACCCGAGTTCGATTCCCGTTGGAGGGGATTTTTCCCCTGGAGTTAACATCAGTGCTGACTCCACTATCCCCAAAAGTCTTTCGGATGAGACTTTAAACCGAAGCCCCGTGTGTGAACACACGCAGAACATCTTACGCACACGTTAAATCCTGTTCCGCTTTTCGCAAGAGAGTAGGCCATCGTGTGCCGGTGGGAACAGATGACAATATTTACAAAACTGCATACACACGGGGACTGGTTAAAAAAAAGCACATGAGTGC
>CM060321.1:7954701-7982201 GCA_030674155.1 Stramonita haemastoma | reverse complement strand
GTATATAAAAAGTATATGAGATGAAAAAAAATTATGAGAATGGATAACAGCAAAACACTGTAACAATGTATGACGCTAAAAATGACAGAGACAGAGACCGAAAAACAGGGAGAGATGGAGACAGAGATAGACATAGAAAGAGACAGAGATACAGACAGACAGACAGACAGACAGACAGACAGACAGACAGAGAGATAGTGTGTGTGTGTGAGAGAGAGAGAGACAGACAGACAGACAGCAGCACAAAGGGAGAGAAACAGGCACAGAGACAGACAGACAGAGACAGAGACAGCGAGACACAGACACAGACATAAAGACGACAAAGCTGGCATACATAAACGTATAGATAACTTCCACTGGCTGAACTAGACAGATTTTGCGAAAGCACGCAGTTTGCATACGTGGAAGTAATGATGGCAATTTCGCCTCAGCTAGCATTGTGAAGGTGGGCTTGTGGATGCACCTTACCTTAAGTATGTCTTGTATAAAATAAAAAAGAAGAAAACAGAACACAATACCCAGAAGGGACAAGAAAAAGAAAGGAGATGGGACACGAGAGAAAGCATTTATTGGCATATAAAATAAACTGTGAAAATGGTCAGACAATTCAGTTAACGTAGCTATATGATATGCAGTAAAGAAAACGAATTGCAAAGTATACTGTACTCTCTCTCTCGTCTCTCTGTCTCTGTCTCTGTCTCTGTCTCTGCTGCTGCTCTCTCTCTCTCTCTCTCTCTCTCTCTCTCTCTCTCTCTCTCTCTCTCTATTTTATTTCGTCTTCTTCCATTTGAATTGTATTGGCCAAAGGCCGAAGTACAATAAATCATTTCAGTGTCAGTGTTCTCTCTCTCTCTCTTTCTTCTCTCTGAAAATGCCAATTTATGTGTCTGACATTATATAGTTAGCTACAGTAAAAGGAAAATAGATTTAATAACCTAAAATTCCTCTTTTACGTGTGTATCTAAGTGATACTACAATAGGGACGAGGTATTTCTATACTTCTTTCTTTTTATATTTAAGTATCACTTTTATTTGAAACGGTGCGTTCTTTTCATTTTATTATTTTATATTGAAATACTGTATGCCTTGCATACAATGCCTTTTACTTTTTTTTAGAATTTTGTTGTGTTTTTTAACTGGATTTCACGCATCCCTTTCCTTTTTAACTTTTCTGTATGAAGACAGCGTTGTTGCCATCACGTTTTTAAGTGTAAAAGTAAAAAACGCTTGCGCTCTTTACAAGTCCTCGGTTCGTTCACACTGGCATTGCTACAACTTGGATTCAGTTCAATACCTCTTTTCTTATTTTTGTACTTAACTTTTACTATAATTTGAATTTTTAAGCCGTATTTTTCTCTATACAATGCTAAATAACAAAAAATGGAACAAAGCTCTTTTTTTAGTTTCTTTATGAGGGAGCTCCCTAAAAAAATTCAGCAACCAAGAGCTGTTTCCTTCTCTTTGAATCAGCAGGCATGCTTGCCCTTTTTGTTAGCTACTGACAACACTCCGATACAAATGGGAAAAAAAAGACTTACACACATACAAAAATGAAGGAAAAAGATGAATTAAATAGTAGTAGTTGGCACCCATCAGTCTCGGAAAGACCATTTACGAAGTGTATACCTCTAGTCTTTAGAGCGCATAGCCTGGGTAAGTAAGTATGGAGGGCAAGCTGTTACCCATGCAGCAGACCCCCCCCCCCCTCTCCACGCTACTGGAATGGTCCATTGGAAAGGCAGTCGCCGATACGAATGGTTCCAGTACCGTCGCAGGAGCCGCCAAAACGTTGCCATATGCAGCCCCGAACCCCTGGGGACTCCAACTCCCCGAATTAAATGAATTAAGTAAAGCAACCAGTAAATAAGCTAACTGACTGGTTAATAATTGATTAAGTTCACAGCCAGCTGTTCTATCCTTCTTGAACTCATCTTATCTCTATTCCTGGTTGTAAGCTATGGAAAATTCTTCCGATAAGAAACGCAAGGAAAACAAATAAACTGGGGAAAAAGCATAACAGATAAATCATTGACTAAAATGACATATAAAGTGTACAGGCAATTAGGCAAGCATTAATTTGGCAATCTTCCACTTGAGCATACGCTCAAAGAAGCAGAAGCGGTCATCACTTCTGACAGACATTAGGGATGACAATGAAAAAAGGGGGCGGGGGGGAGACGAGTGGGAAAAGCTAAAAGAAAAAAATCGATGCTAACATTCTTTGTTCAGGCACGTAACCCAGTTTTCCCGGCACCCCCTTGCCCATCTCTCTCTCTCTCTCTCTCTCTCTCTCTCTCTCTCTCTCTCTCTCTCTCTCTCTCTCTCTCTCTCTCTCATGTTCCCAGGGTAAGCACATCCCCTTTCGTCTTTTTCTGTCTTCATTTTTCAACGCGCTGAAACTACCTTCCTATTTTATTTTGCTGACGTTAGAAATAACAAATATGCACGTTTTCCTGATTACACCCCTTTCCCCTACCTCCAACCCCGCCTAACATCCTCACTGCTCTTATACTTCTCAATCTTCTTTTTCAATTTGTCTCCTCCCCTACCCTCTCTCCCCACCCACCAGTTATGTCTTTTTTTCTTTCAGCAGTAAACTTTTGGCAAAAAATGTATCTTGGTTTTCTACATTTTTATAGAACATAATTTCTTTTTTTGTTGAGACTCTTTGGCATCTCCTACACAGACCAATAAGCAACGAAGACGTGCATAACAGAATCCAGCAAACCATTGGTCCCTACGAAAATCTTCTATCAATCGTTAAGAAGCGTAAACTGAAATGGTATGGGCATGTCACAAGATCAAAAGGACTAGCAAAAACAATACTGCAAGGTGCGGAAGAAAATGAGGCAGACTAAAGAAGAGATGGGAGGACAACATCAGCGAATGGACAGGCCTAGAACTCAACAAAACCCTGAGAAAGGCAGAACAGAGAGAGAAACGGAGGGAACTGGTGTCAATCTTCAGGGTGCCCCCACGGTCGCCAGACTAAGGGATATGATAGATAGATAGATAGATAGATAGATAGATAGATAGATAGATAGATAGATAGATAGATAGATAGATAGATAGATAGATAGATAGATAGATAGATAGATAGATAGATAGATAGATAATTTCTTTCGTGCAGGTCACAGAAATTTCTGTCAGCTGAACGTCCTTCTGAAAGAGTCACAAGAAGAGATTTCAGAAAACTGAAAACTAGGAAATCAACCCGATGCATTATGATCCTCGTTTGTTTCTTGTTGATGTTGTTGCGGTTTTGTTGAATGTTTCCGTATTCATGAGCAAGTGCAAGTTGCAAATGCGAAATAAAAAAATCTACTTCGATCTAGATGCAAATGCAAGACGGAAAAACTTTACTTAGATGGCTGTCGGCCGCTGCGCGATGACCCTCTTCCATCACTTGTATACTTAAGTATTCCTCTCATTTAGACACGATATCTCACCTAGTGTGCTCTTCACTTAAAAAGGAACTGTCTTTTGTTCGCCAATGGTGACGACTGAGCTCTTTTCTCCTTCCCTCATCAGAGAAAGTTGTCAAAGAAAAATAAATAAATAAAAAGAGCAGCACTCAACGGCTGTTCAGTCCTGGTTGAAGTGATCAGACCTGCAGCTAAAGAGAGCACCTATGACATGAATAAACAACGAAACACACAAAAATGAACACAAAAACGCAAAACAAGTGTATCAACAGATTCACACCAAAAATGAATAAACGAAATGAAAAAAGTTTTTCTGTTCATCGTTAGAGCTCCAATGTCATCATTGGCCTACAATAGCTTTGGCACAATTAAAGATTTGATTTGGGTAAATTATAAAATAAATCAAATTAATTATTAACAAAAAATATTCGAATAATGTTTCAAGTTACTTTTCCCTCCAATTTAGATTCATCAGACCTGAGGCCTAGTTGTTAGCTGTGGAAACTCCTCTAACATAGATAACAGACTGAAGACACACAAGGAAACAAGGATAGAGAGTAGAAAAAAAAATATCAACACCATCACAACAAATATAATATGTGTTTTCACAATATTATTATTATTTATATATATATATATATATAAGTACATTACACTGAAAATAGATATGCGAAAACGAATAGCTTGAATAAATAAAACAAAAAAGATAAATAACGACTAATATGAATAATTGAAAAGTAAGCATGCTTAAATGAATAAATTGCACGGTTAAAATCGATAGATAAATAAAGGAAGCAATAAATGAATCGAATTATAAATGAATAAATAAATCCCACCCAAAAAAAATAAATAATAATAAAATAAAATGCACTGCCAAGCGGCAAGCATTGGCAAGGTTCCATTTGAGCAATGGCCAAGGCACAGAGGTGGTCATCAGTTCTGACAGACATTAGGGAAGAGAAAAAAAGCAGAAAGAGAAAAAAAAAAAAACAGCATTACAAAAAGACAAGCAAAAAAAAAAGCAAAAAGAATCAATGCTAACATCTTTGTTCAGGCACGTACACCCTCTTTCCTTTCTCTCTGCTCTGTCTGTTTTGCGCTTCTCTTCTTCGTCTTCTTCTCTTTCTCTCTCTCTCTCTCTCTCTCCCTCTCTCTCTCTCTCTCTCTCTTCTCTCTCTCTCTCTCTCTTCTCTCTCTCTCTCTCTCTCTCTCTCCCCACCTCTCTCCCTCTTTCTCTCTTTCTTTCTTTCTTTCTTTCCTTCTCTCTTTCTTTTTTTTCTTTCTTCCACTCTCTTCCATGCTCCTAGGCATATCCCCACTCAGTCTCTCTCTGTCTTACTCAGCTCAACGATCCCAAACTACTCTTTTCTTTTTTGGTTTTTGTCTGAAGCTGAAAATGATAAATATGCACGTTTCTTACACCCCCCCCCCCCCCCCTCCCCCCCTCTCTCCACCTCCACCCCATCCTCTGTATTCTGAAATCTTTCGATCTTCTTTTCCAATCGTTACCTCTCTTCCATCCTCCTTTTTCTTTTCTTTTTTCTTGACAATAAAGTTTTGGCAAAAATGCATGCTGGTGTTTTCACGCTTTTATCAGATTATTCATTGTGCAACTTTTCCCCACCCCCCCCCCCATTTTCAGAATGTATTGTTCTCGTGTAAAAAATAAATATTTTTTAGCGAAACATTCTTTTGAGACGATCACGATGTTCGACAAAAATGTCCCTAAAAATATTTTGAAAAAAATAAATAAAAATAATTGTACCCATAGGATACATGGCATTGGTAGCCTTGAGCTTTTGTTTTTAATTCTGATTTTAAAAATCCTACAGTTTTCTGATCTTTGAACATTCTGGCAGAAAATCGTGATGTTTCTGAATATACTTGTCTTTACATTATTCGTATTTCTTTCTTTTCCAGTGGTTATACTGACTAGTCTAAAACAATGGCTGTCTTTTCGCATAAGAAAATGCCTTTCTGCTTTCCCTATCTTCTCCTTGTGCAGTTAGAAAAGGACACTCCAAGGTATGTATTCCACTAGCAAGCCGCCACAGCCAATCGTAAACCAACGACAAATAGTCAACCGACATCAACCAAGCCAGCCAACAGACAATATTCAACCAGCGTAACAAATCAGTCAACCGACCAATCAACCAGCCAGCCACAAGACAAATCATCAACCGTAACAACTCAACCGACCATAACTTCAATAACCGACTCACCAAAATCGACTCAACACACAAATGGGGAACGGGAAAGCCTAGTGGTGAGATCGTTGAGCTCGTAAGTCTAACGACCAGGGTTCGATTCACCTCCAAGGCACCCGTTCAAGGAATTTTTCCCTGGAGTTAGAATCAGCACCGACTCCACTGCCCCGAAAGTCCTTCGAGTGAGACTATAAATCAAGGTCCCGAGTGCGAACGCAAGCAGAACATCTTGCGAACACGTTAAAAACATTTCACCTTTCGAAAGAGTAAGTCAGTATGTGCAAGTGGAAAGTTACATAACCGCATGCACACAGGGACTGGAAGTAAAAATAGCACACGAGGGCTTGTTCATTATCCTCAAGATAAACGAAAATAAAGAAGATATAAAAGATATCCGCAAAAGTGTATGCACAAGAGAAGAGAGCAAAAAAATAACAACAGAAACAATAAGGACAGATACAGATAGTCACGCAGAAGCAGAAAGAGATACAGCCACAGAATGAGAGAAAGACAAAGATAACAAAGGGAATGATGACTACGTCAAAAGAACGAGAAAAAGACGGAAGGAGATGGGAAACAAAGAGAGAGGGTCAGACAAATTGAGAGGTGGAAGAGAAAAGGGAAAGGTTAAAGACTAAAGGCAGAGAGACAGACAGACAAATAGAAGTATACAAATAAAAGGGGGGGAGGGAGGCAGAGAGACAGAGAATGAGATGGGGGAGGAAGGGAAAGAGAGAGAAAGCGACAGAGAGATACAGAGACAGACACAGACACAAGAAGACAGAGACAGAAACAGACAGACAGACAAAGAAGAAGAAGATTTGATTTATTTATTCTTTTATATCGAGGATAATGAGAATAAGCACTCTTGTGCTTTTTTACATCCAGTCCCCGTGTGTATGCAGATTTGTAAATGGCATCTGTTCCCACCGGCACATGATGGCCTACTCTTACGAAAAGCGGAAGAGGATTTAACGTGTGCGCAAGATGTTCTGCGTGCGTTCGCACACGAAGAAGAAGAAGAAGAAGAAGAAGAAGAAGAAGAAGAAGAAGAAGAAGAAGAAGAAGAAGAAGAAGAACAACAACAACAACAACAACAAACAAACAACAACGACGACGACGACGACGACGACGACGAGACGACGACGACGAACAACAACAACAAAACAACATTAAACAACAACAACAACAAGAAAGGCTGAAGGCTATCAGAAGTGGTGACTGACCTTGACAGTGGTCTTGTTGTCGTACTTGAAAGACTTGGTCTGTCCGTTCTCCAGAAACACCTTCAGCACGTTGGGCATGAAGGGCACGTAACTCTCCACAGGCGACGGCTGCACACAACAAAGCAACAAGTTACCTCCCAACAAGCCATGGTATCAAGATAGGTAAGGTAAAAGGGAAATGGTAAAGGTATGGTAAAGGTTCCCATATGGTCGTAGGGAAGCGAGCTATTAGAGGCCTCAGCTTTTTCAGGGGCCAGCATATTGAGGGCGGCGCCCATCTCCTCTCCCTCGCTGCTTTGCCTTCCTGAACCTAAAGAGGACCAGTACCCATTTACAGCTAGGTGGACTGGGGGATTGAACTGAAGCCAAGCCGTGCAAACTGTCACCCATCCAATTGGTAACAACGCTCGATGCTGCTTAACCTTAGCCTGGGGGAAAGCGAGTGCTCTGACCACTGTGCTATCCCACCCACAATGAAATGACTCCTGAAAATCTCTGTACAACATCGACGATGCATAGTAACAAAAGGTGTATCTAGAATCTCCTTAAGCGGATTAGGGGTTTACGTCCAGGTGATAGGGCAATGGCCATATTTCCCCCTCCACAGAAAAAAAATCAACTTATATACATAAACTATACATCTCTACCTGAGCGCTTGTTAGTTTTTGTTTGGGTTTGTTTGCGTGGAAGGGATAAATGTGGATCTTGCCAACGATGTCCTTACATACCCGACTTCGAAAACATTCTAGATTAAGACAATCTCAGGGGTTTTGTGCCTGTGTTTATCATTATTTTGACCAAATCATGCACACGAAAAATGAAATTATGCAGTTCCAATTAAAAAAAACTATATGAATTTTCATGTAAAACCTGTTTTAATAGTCTTTTTCCTGAAACATAACCAGATACAGTTTTGGTTTGATATCGGAGCTGTATGTGAGATGGAAATAGGGGAAAAAATCGCTTCTCCCGCAATAACTAAAAGAAAGAATACCCCGAAACACACAATGATGCTAATAGAGAAGTTCAGAATACGGCTAAACAGAAATGAGCATGGGCTTAATGATGCCTTGTGATCGATAGCTGCTGCATCAGATGAAAATCATTCGGGCAGCGGAGAAATGAGTGCAATCTTCATTTCAGAAGCACGGAAATGGCTCCATCCTCATTTCCGAGCGGAGAAAAGTGTTGTGTGCGCGTGCGTGTGTGCCAGCAGAGAAGGAGGTGAATGGGTTTCTTCAGGAAGAATAAGAGATAAACATACAGTTGCATGTAGTTAGTGAAGTCATATAATATTCACAAGTTTATGCAAGGATTATACACTTGATACAATCTTCACCTTGAAATATAATCTCAAAATGTAGCTCACCGAGCTTTTTCTTTTTATCAAAGTAAATCTCCTGTCGTATATTCATTTGTTCTCTTTTTTTTAAAACTGTGTACAATCTCTCCACTGGCTGCCTGTGCCACAGAGAGTAAACTACAAGATCAGTACTCTCTGTTATAAATGTCTCCACAAAACAGCACCCTCCTACCTCTGTGAATGTCTTCACGTGTACACACCTTCTCGTACCCTCCGCTCGGCTGCAGATACCTTATCCTTAAAAATTCCGAGATTCAACCTATCTACCGTTGGCCGCCGCTCTTTCTCTATTTCTGGTCCATCAATCTGGAATGACCTCCCTCTATCCCTTCGGCAAAAGCCTACATATAACACTTTTAAATCCAACCTCAAGACACACTTGTTTCAAACCTAAGATTTTTACCTTCTGTTTTCATCTCCTATTTGTCCCTGCCTCCAACATTTGAAATTCCATTCACCCTGTCAAAATGTATAACCTCTATAGGTGTGTGTGTGTGTGTGTGTGTGTGTGTGTGTGTGTGTGTGTGTGTGTGTGTGTGTGTGTGTGTGTGTGTGTGTGTGTGTGTGTGCGCGCGCGCGCGCGCGGTGTGTGCTTTCGATTTTGCTAGAATTATTTATTGTCATTGGTTGTTTGTTGTGAGGGTCGAGTGCAAGCGCTTTGATTTGTTTTTACAAGATATAGCGCTATATAAATTCCATGTATTATTATCATTATTATTATTATTATTATTATTATTATTATTATTATTATTATTATTATACACTAGATATTGACCGTGAAGACATATTCTATAAGAGAAAGAACGTGGTTTAAGTATCTGATATTGTCTTTTTCTGTTGAATTTAAAAAGGCCGAAATGACAAACGTATAATTTTATAGCCTACTTATTTTCTATCATCTATATGGCTTGACTTCGAAAGGACTTAGGGACAAACGTATAACTTTATAACTTATGTATTCTTTGTAATCTTTGGTGGCTTTTGTTCTGTGTAAAGTGGAACCATACTCATTTCTCAATCAGCATTTCACGTGATTAGAATAAAAAAAATTATCACCCAAACTGTTCGCTCCTCTTTTAGAAAATTACCCTTGCTATAACTTCTTGCATCACTGCTACTTCGACTGCCACTGCTATCAACAATATATCTCTACTGCTGCTACTTCTACTTTTTCTGTTTTCACTACTACTTCTACTGCTGCTGCTGCTGCTGCTGCTACTACTACTACTACTGCTACAGCTGCTGCTGCTGCTGCTGTTGCTGCTGCTGCTGCCACTACTACTACTACTACCACTAGTAACAATACGACTCCTGCTCCTGCACCCTTTTCACAATATATTTTTGTGCAAGTTGTTGAGAATGACAATAATGACGACAACAACGAATAAGGATATTGTTAATGATGACGAAGAGGAGGAGGAGGAGGTGAAGGGTACCTGCGGTAACATCGCAGACGAGAACTCATGATGACAGCCGGATATGGAGGTCAAATCAGACATTGCCTATAATGCAATGTCACGTGCAAACTAACTGCAGGCTGTTCGGAAATGACTCTCTCTCTCTCTCTCTCTCTCTCTCTCTCTCTCTCTCTCTCTCTCTCTCTCTCTCTCTCTCTCTCTCTCTGTCACACAAACACACACACACGCACACACACACACACACACACACACACACACACACACACACACACACACGTGCAGGCAGGAGGTGGAAACGTTATGCAGAGACTAGACAGTCACAGCAGCATAAGGGAAGTATGTCGATGAACAGAAAAAAGACAGAGGGGTAGACAAGTAGATGAGCAGACTTGCAAAGAATTACCAAATAATCAAAACACTAGTATCCCCAATCGAAAAAACAGCCAGTATCCATCAGCAGCCACTGACACAACAAAATCTTCGAAAAGAAAATATCTTCAAATCAAATCAAATCAAAATTTTATTTCCAGATGGTACATTGAGTAAGCAATAAATTTTCTGTCTTCGCGTTGAATGCACTTTTTAGGATGTGCAGTTGACTCAAATGCGACAGTTGCAAGCTTGCTTACCGACAAGTCCATGACAGTTTTTAATCATGCTAATAATGAATAACTATTTTTCGTTACTTGGAAACTACTCTTCTCAGAAATATTGGGTGACAAGGGAGGGGCTGGCTCACTCTACAACCAGAGCGTCAACACATTGCGACGGCCACTGCAACAACGACATTTATCTTGGAAGCCCGGAAATTGAAGCCGCTACATTCTGAATGGCACTCCTGCGCATGCTCGCTTCAGCTGGTCACGTGCCAATTCGCAGTGTTTTGCTATGATAACTCGTGGTGCATTTCTTGCTGAGATTGGATCATTGTCTGAGCCACGCTACACTGTCAGAATTGCTGGCAGACAATCCAAACAATCGTGTAGAACGAAAACAAGATCAAGAACAAAAAAAAGATTAAGATCAGAAGACAAGTTTGAGGAACAACAACAAAGATGAAGAACAAATTCTTTGCTTCTTTGGAAACTGCAGGCTTCTGGCATCGATTTATGACAAGGAATGTAACTTCAATTGTTGAGAAAGCGCATTATGGTCAGATATACATGACACTGGCAGATTGATAAACTCGTTGGACTTCGACTTTTTTATTGTCAATCTTTCAAATGTCACCGATGTACTGCACTTAGTTCATTGAAATACTTCTTTTTTCACGTACGTAAGTGGAAGTACTGGTGGTCATGTTTGTACCAGACAACCTGGTGTTCTACCCTATATGTTATTGTTAGATGACATTCTAGTGTATGTCAGCTCACATTCAAACTTGTGCTGCTGAAAGCAAGTTTCTTTACCGCATTAATGAAGAACTCATCAATGTAAATGATACTAGTAAGGTTTAAACCATCCTTTTTTCCTATCAAAGCAGAACGCACAACACTTTTCTCGCATGCAGAAGTGTCCGAGCACTCCTTATAGTTGACCAGGGCGTCGAAACAAGCAAAGACAGTAAATTTGGTTTTATACCCCGTTTTAATCTGTATATAGTTTCACAGTTTTTAACGTGAGTTTTAAAATGTGACGAGGTGACTGCCCCGATATGGACTGTGTGGTCGGCGGGGCTATAAACAACATGATTAGATTGGATCGAAATAAAACACCGGGTCGTGCAGTCAATATCTGCAAAATATGAAGGGTGCTCCTCCTTATCGAAGGCGGGACAACAAGGACAAACCCATGACGATAAAGCAGAGCGGACATAACCAGGGCTTTTGCCCACAGCGCCATAAAACATGGCTCTCCTCATGAACTCGCTCATCCCACTTTCCTCCCTGCAGCTTTCTGGCCAGGCTTTTCTGCACACTCCCTCCCCATCCCCCTTAACTTGCTCATTCTGCTCTCTTCCCTGCTTTCCGGCAAGGCATTTCCGCAAAAAAACTGCCCATTACCATAAACCTGCTCGTTCTGCTTTCTTGCCCTGCTTTCTAGAAGCGATGCATTGCTACACATCAGCCGAGCAAACAATACGAAAATGGTTGTTATGATACACTTGTTCGTTCTATTCTTTTTACCTGTGTTTTGCAGCTCACAAACACGGGAAAAAAATCAATGGGTATGGACAATAACTATGATACATGCTGTTTAAAAAAACAACTCCTAGTGAAGAGGATGAAGTGTGTTTACAGCACTGACACTATCAGCTTTATAAGTTCAGGAACAACGTACACATACATTTCTCAGTCACAGCTACAGATAAAAAAAAACCCACAGGTATGAAGGAAATTAAGCACGTAAAATGCACAGACACAAACTTACAGATAATCAAAACACTACAAAAACTAAAAGCCAGCGCAAGAATTTCAAAACAATAGAGAAACCAATTCAAAAGAAAAAGAAGAGGACAAAACTTATGCGAAGTATGAAAAAAACGGCTGATGAAAAACAAAATTCTTTTTTGAACGGGCAGGCGAGCATAAAACAAAATAAGAGTGGGTTTAATGCGGCTGAGTATGCATAAAAATGAGTAGAGAAAATAGGACAGGCAGAGAGACCTGGAAGAAAATATGCATTGCCTCATGCCAGCACTTACGATCCTTACAGCTGTACATACAATACAAAGCACAAATGGCCACCATCCTGTTTGCTGTGAATGCCAAGTGGATCACGGACATATGGCGAGGATTCTGCCCCCACTCATACACGGCACAGAATTTCATCTCCCAGCTTCTGGAATAATGCTATCAAATGTAGGAGGGAGGAAGAAAGAAAAGAAAGAAAAGAAAAAAGAAGAAAAAAAAAGAAAAAAAAAAAGAAGAAAGAAAGAAAGAAAGAAAGAAAGAAAGAAAGAAAAAGAAAGAAAAAAGAAAGAAAGAAAGAAAAGAAAGAAGAAAAAAAAGAAAGAAAGAAAGAAAGAAAGAAAGAAAGAAGAAAGAAGAAAGAAAGAAAGAAAGAAGAAAGAAAGAAAGAAAGAAAGAAAAAGAAAGAAAAGAAAGAAAAGACAGAAAGAAAGAAAGAAGAAAGAAAGAAAGAAAGAAAAGACAGAAGACAGACAGAAGAAGACAACAGAAGAAGAAGAAGAAGACAGACAGACAGACAGACAGACAGAAGAAAAAAAGAAAGAAAGAAAGAAAGAAAGAAAGAGAAAGAAAGAAAGAAAGAAAGAGAAAGAGAGAAAAAAAAAGAAATAAATAAATGAAAAAAGGAAAGAAAGGAAAGGGAAAGACAGGAAAAAGAAAAGAGGAGAATAAAAACAAAGACCGAAGGAGGGGGGACGGGGGGGGGGGGGGGGGGGGGCTTAGAAAACAAATAGAAAAACGCAACAGGTGACGGACAGAAAAGAAAATGTCTTCAAAAAGGAAGAAGTGAAGAATGATTGAATGACAAAGAGGGAATGAAAGAAGGAAGGAAGGGAGAAAGTAAAGATTTTTTTTTAAAGACAGGAAGACAGACAAAAAAAAGAAAAACAAAAATTGGAACAGGAAAAAAAATACCAGTTTCATAAGGCGTTCTATCAAAAACACGTCACAATGCCAAAGTAAAGCATAACGTAGCAATTTAATGATAAATAGGTGGGGGGAGGGGTTGAAAAAAACAGACAGACTGACAGACAGACAGACAAAACTACGATTTGAGTTTTTGTTGAGCATCATAAGTATTTTGACGGTTTTTGCACCTATTTGTCAATTTTAAGTATACGTTTAGAATACGAAGAATACGAGATGTACACAGTTATTACATACCATATGCTGCTCTGTCAGATAAATACCAGGTTACTACGGATTATACAACTTTGAACATTGACATATACGAAACTAGAAAACAGCAGAAATACAAACACTTTCAACAACAAAAAACAATGGATAGAAACTGTTTTGCTGTTTGTAAAAGAGGTTACAGAAAGAGCAAGTAATTCCAGCCTTTAAAGCAGCAACCGAATTACACCCTTCCCCATTCAAGGATTTACGCTAAAGAACCGGCACATTATGGGCAGATGAACCTTTTGCTTAGAAATTAAGACATGTTGTGAAAACACATTTCCCAGCGTCTATAAAGGAAAAGCACAGGGTCCAGCAAACGATGTTTTGTTAGTGAATGCTCTTTGACATCTTTGCTCATTCCATTCCTCGTTCTCTACATAGCTGTCATCCCGTTGTCTTTAAAAGCAGTGTGTGTTGTTTGAGTTTAAATGTTTGTTCAGAGCATTCATTCAATAATTGCGATAGAACCAACCGCCATGGCGTAGTGGTTAGCGCCTTGGATTTCGGACAGGAAGGTCGCGGGTTCGAATCCCATAAGAGTCATAGGGATTTTTCGGACTCCGCGCGGTCGGCTCCTACCCAGAGTGAGTGTGTTGTGGGCTCAGTGGGGAGACTGGGACCACACAGTCGAGCTTCATCTACTTTATAGATGGGGTTAAAGAGTGTTGCTAAAATTACCTGAACAACACAACAGGTGTCTGTATCTCTCGGGCCGGGCTGACGCAGGGATATATTATGGCAGTAAGTGTGGAGTACAACCCTGTCAAGTAGTCTCAAAGCACATGCATTTCCACAGCAGCATCATTACGTCACCCTCATTGTCACTGATCATTATGCAATAAAAAAAAATTGCCTCTTGTTCTACTGCTACTTGTATCAGTAATATCGTTAGCAATCCGTTATCATCCTTGCGTCTACCGACTTAGAAGGGGTGAAGCCTCTTTATTCACTAGACGGCTTGTAGAAAATAAAAACACCTCTTTTCCTCCATTATCCCTGAATTGGAGAATTCAGCCATCGTCACGAATAAAGCAAAATTTATCAAAGCTCTTCTGCACTGTTAGCATAATGAAATTACGGTAAAAAGAATGAATCGTCTTTACTTTTTATCCACTATGCACTATAACCAATCCAGTCATGTTGTTTACAGCTCCGCGGACCACCAGGGATGTTTTCTCGTTAAACTCAGAGTAAAGTATAAATAGTTAAACCGAGATTTAAAACCACCTCTACTGTCTATTCTCGTACCAACACTTTGGCCAACTGTAAGGGTCAGCCCAGGACGGTAGCTGTGTTTGTGAAAAACCCTACAAACGACACATCCTTAAGCACTATAAAAATGCTCAGGCTATAAACTCCTGGATAAAACAGTCAGCAATGAAATGCCTCTCTGAGAGGGTATAAATGGCAGCTTAATGGAAGAATGATTTGCAAATGATCAAACGGTTCACCAGTTAACCAGATAGCGATTACTCAACCCATTTAGCCGATATATCGTTGCGAAAGGTAAGAAAAGAAATAATAATGCTATAATGCCAAAGAAAAACATAAATCAAACAAGCTTTCTAAGGATATCATTTCCTAATATGCCCCCAAAAATCGCAAATGACACTTGCGCTTGACAACTTGCTATGCTGTCTAATACATTATCATTCTATCAGATTCTGAATGTTGGCCAGATCTCAAAATTTTATCTGATCGATGAAAGCAGTCATAGTTGGTTTGGCTAGTGCGTTTACTTATAATTGCAATTTAAACATGTAAACATGCCTGCTTAAAAACCAATAATTCAGCCATAGAAATCCGAATATCCAAAGCATGGACACAATCTTTCTAATTTAATGGCCTTCACATGTTCCTCAAATATTTCAAAATTCTTTGATGATCGGCTTCCCATAAACGTATCACGCTCATTCAAAACAAGCCGAGGGCAAACCAATAGACAATAAATAACTGCAAGGACAACAATGTCATGTCATCTGCAACAAATCATGACTTTCAAAAAAACACTGAATTTAATTCACAACCCAGAACCTCCAACACAGCATGAAGAATCAAATCACTATGCATTTTGATGCTCTGAGCCCTCGCAAGAGTTCTCCATGTAGCAACAACGATTACACTGGCTCCAACATGAATTAATACACTGAAAGAAATGATGGTACAAAGAGATCCCAATTCAAAATGCAACTACGTTTCTGTGAAACTTAATGTCGGGAAAGCGACAATACCCTGCATACCAACCAATAACAAGACAGAAAGAGATTAGCGCCAATGACTTTAAACATACGAATGAACCCAGAAAACAATGTAATTTCAAGCAAGGCATAGAATTGACTTTATGTATGATATTATGTACAGAGATATAGAAATATAAAATATGTACGATATGATATTATATATAAACAAACACACACACATATATATATATATATATATATATATATATATATATATATATATATATATATATATATATATATATATATATATATATATATATATATGATAAACATTATGGAAAAAATGGCAACTTCAAAATATCTCTGGCAAAATTCCAGACAGGACAAAGAAGGGCAACACTCTTAATGTCTCTCCATTGCAGCTTACAGGCGTAAGGCTATGAATCGAAGAACAGAAGACAGGGAGAATATGAATGCATTTACATCTTCCTTCACGTGAATAAAAGTCGAACAAACCCGAATATTGCCTGCTATTAGTATGCATGCTACGTTCACAAACATTAATTTGCTTCTTTACATATGCTTGCTTACGGTCAAGGCGATCATCAAGGCCATATCTGGGCTGATAGATGTCAGAGAAAGCATTCATAAATGACATGACCCGTCACAACCAAAAGCCAAACCAGTAACAACTCCGACGATGTGAAAGAAAGCTAGAACAGAAAGTCAGGCACATGACTGTATCCCTTCACTTTATGTTGAATTTTTATGTGTTTGTGTGTGTGTGCATGCGTGCGTGCGTGCGTGCTTGCGTGCGTGTGTGTGTACATTCGAATTTGCTAAAATTATAAATTGTTATTGATTGCTTGTGTGTTGTATAGGTCGATGCAAGCGCTTTGATTTGTTTGTACAAGATATAGCGCTATATAAATTCCATGCATTATCATTATTTATTATTATTATTATTATTATTATTATATTATTATTATTATATTATTATTATTATTGTTGTTGTTGTTGTTGTTATCATCATCATCACCATTATTATTATTATTATTATTATATTATTATTGTTGTTGTTGTTATTATTATTATTATTATTATTATTATTATTATTATTATTATTATTATTATTATTATTATTATTATTATTATTATTATTATTATCCCTTCACCCCCAATGGGGTCAGTGAAACATTACACTGAAATGTCCAGCAGTATTTCTTGAGCACTATCAACCCATCCTTCTCCGTCCAGGTCGTTGATTGTATTTCGGGGGTGTGCTGTGGCGTCTGTGCTACCCACAATGGCCAGCCGCTTTAAGGCAAACGATGGATTTGCTTTTTAACATGTGCTTAAGATGTTGTGCGTGCATTTGCACTCGAGACTTCGGTTTAGTATTGTCCGAAGAGCTTTAAGAGAAGTAGAATCAGAACTTTAAAAAAAAAAAATTCAGGGAGAGAACATGCTCAAACGGACACTTCAGCGGCGATACTAACTTTGGTGTTCCTCAGCCAGAGGTCTGGTGTCCATTTATGGTAAGATTGTGCATTGGCGACTGTGTTTTCCCATCATTAAGGTATCTGCATTCCGACTTCGGGAATAGTGGTGTCTTAAATCCACACCCTCAATTGCTGTGAAATTGAGTGTCCGACACTCTAACGATAACTTTATTTCGCCTCCCATTTGCCTCTAGGTAGGTTTACGTACTACAGTAATCACAATATGTACCGAAACAAACTGAAATTTTTCCAGAAAAGATCATTCTTCCCTGAAGAGAGAAAATACAAGATGCTTTAAACTAATGAACTAAATGTCCCCGTGTGGATGCCCGGGGCACTATCAGTATGACAGCATCCCCTCTTGGAAATTCTTTGCAAGGAATTCCCTCTTTTCTATCCTTCCCTTTGTTTCTTTTATGCTCAATTTCTTCCTAATACCTCATTCTTGTCTGTTTTCTGCTTACTTGGTCGATTTTCCTGCCTTTTTACCCAGAAAGACAAAACACTCTTTACCCAGAAAGACAAAACACTCTTTACCCAGAAAGACAAAACACTCTTTACCCAGAAAGACAAAACACTCTTTACCCAGAAAGACAAAACATTCTTTACCCAGAAAGACAAAACATTCTTTACCCAGAAAGACAAAACATTCTTTACCCAGAAAGACAAAACATTCCTTACCCAGAAAGACAAAACATTCTTTACCCAGAAAGACAAAACATTCCTTACCCAGAAAGACAAAACATTCCTTACCCAGAAAGACAAAACATTCCTTACCCAGAAAGACAAAACATTCCTTACCCAGAAAGACAAAACATTCTTTACCCAGAAAGACAAAACATTCCTTACCCAGAAAGACAAAACATTCCTTACCCAGAAAGACAAAACATTCCTTACCCAGAAAGACAAAACACTCTTTACCCAGAAAGACAAAACATTCTTTACCCAGAAAGACAAAACATTCTTTACCCAGAAAGACAAAACATTCCTTACCAGAAAGACAAAACTTCTTTACCCAGAAAGACAAAACATTCCTTACCCAGAAAGACAAAACATTCCTTACCCAGAAAGACAAAACATTCTTTACCCAGAAGACAAAACATTCTTTTACCCAGAAAGACAAAACATTCTCTACCACGCCGAAGTGGGATGCGTCAGACCTGACCTGTTAGGCGTTTAACGGTAGCGCAACTTTTTTTCACTCGTATAACAAGTCAACAATAGCTGCAGTCTGAGCGTTCGAAAGAAGAAGAAGAAGAAGAAGAAGAAGAAGAAGAAGAAGAAGAAGAAGAGAGGAGGAGGAGGAGGAGGAGGAGGAGGAGGAGGAGGAGGAGGAGGAGGAGGAGGAGGAGGAGAAGAAGAAGAAGAAGAAGAAGAAGAAGAAGAAGAAGAAGAAGAAGAAAGAAGAAGAAGAAGAAAGAACAACAACAAAATTGAGGCAAACGATGAACACATCTATGTCGAAAAAGATTTTGTGTGTGAATGTGCTGTGGTATTAGATTTAGATTTAGAACAAACCCACAAAATAAAGAGAAACGAACTGATTAAACAAAAATAAACCAGACAGACATATTCGAAAAAAATCTGAAAAAAAAATCAGCAATAAACGTTTGATAAAAAAAAATGCGCATTCCTAGTTTAGGAGATCACAAGATTGTGGCACCATTCACACTGCTATCTCCATGGCCATACTGAAATGGGAGAAGAGCTGTTACATAAAATGCACATTCAAGCAATTCAATCTGCGCATATTGCACCACCAACACAGAATAGCTATATACTATTTCGAAACAGTATTCTTGCCTGGGAATCAAGACAGCCTTTAAAAGCAAAATGGACGAATATATTAACCAAACCATGCTGGGAGGGGGAGCAGAAGAGTGCAAGAGTACGTGTATGAAATAGCAGAAAGAGGGAAGAAAGAAGAAAGAAAGAAAGAAAGAAAGAAAGAAAAGAAAGAAAGAAAGAAAGAAAGAAAGAAAGAAAGAAGAACAGAAGAAAGAAAGAAGAAAAAGGAAGAAGGAAAAAGAAAGAATGAATGAATGAATGAATGAGTGGATGAATGAATAACTTTTGATTTTTACAGAAACTTTTGTCATTAGTTTACAAGAGTTCAGACACTAGAGACTTAAGAAGAGGAAAAAAAACTATATATATATATATATATTATATATATATATTATATATATATATATATATATATATATATATATATATATATATAATATTATATATATATATAATATAAGTGAGGGAGATACAGACAGGCAGACGTTCAGACAAATAGTGCAAACAAAGAAGCGAACAAACGAAAACAAACCGAAAAAGACACCTCTCTCTCTCTCTCTCTCTCTCTCTCTCTCTCTCTCTCTCTCTCTCTCTCTCTCTCTCTCTCTCTCTCTCTCTCCATCAGCAAGGCTAGGTTACACAAACAGTGAGTCGTTCCCGCCTGCAAGCAACGCCAATGCCATACCATTATATCCTCCCCCACAATACGGCATTTTGCAACACACACACACACACACACACACACACACACACACACACACACACACACACACACACACACACACGAGAGAGAAGAGAGAGAGCACAGAGAGAGACGAGAGAGAGAGAAACACCGAGTCCTTAAGGAGACACAAGAATACGTGGTGCGTAAGATGTGAAATGTCACAGAGGAGAGATCACAGAGCCAATGTCCTAGAGCAAGATGACACAGATGGCTATCATAACTGGGAGGGATTTCAGTGATGGATGCGTTTGCTGCATCCTCTATCTGCTTCTTCTCCCTTACCGATATTTTCTGGCAGCCATTTTGTTCTTCGATGAAGGGGAGAAGACTGGATAAACATGAAGTAAGTGCAGTGAAGGGGGCTTTAACATTTGACCATGAATAGATTTTTAATCCACTAAAAAGTCCCAGGGGTTAGAAGATTCACCTAACATGTACCTTTTCGGGACATCATCATCAATCATATCATTCATTCATCATCATTATATAATACGGGATTTATATAGCGCTGAATCTCGTAGAGTACACAAATCAAAGCGTCAGTGGGAACGGATATTCACTCCCATACATCATCATACCCCAGCGGACTACAGTAGCCACATCACAGCTAACACTACATGGAGGACAAACAAACTTCGATGATAAGTGCAAACCAAAAACCACTCATGCTAGTCTGTACATATGAGGAAAAAAACTGTTAGAAGAAAAATTGAGAACTTTATCCCGAAGAAGTATGTAAATAAACTTTCGATGTGCCCTTTGTGTGGGCTTCTAAGTAGCATGTTTACCACTAGACCTAAATTAGACCCCACCTAGGTACAATGAAATATAAACAGCACATACACACAATATCAATACAGGATAGGAAATAAACAGCAAAAAAAAACAACAAGTATGCAACGTCGAAAAGATAAAACAAAGCATCTAGATAAGCAGGAGAATATTTGGTAAAATACGTGTGAGTATAAGTAGATAAACAGAGATTATACAAAAGATGAAACCACGTTTGATGACAGCAGGAAAATGGGGAAAATCAGAGCCAAAAATGCTACAAAAATGGCACCATTTTACACGATGGGTATTGTTCCTACTTATCAGAAATCAACATTCCCACGAAAAGTGAAGAATTTGACAGCAGAGAACATAATTATTCCACATCAATGTTTAATTGCTTGGCATCAAATACAAAACAGATCGTTCTTTGTAGATAAATTTTCAGCAAGTTTTGGGTCACTGCATTCAAAATGGAGTTGAAATGAACCAATCATAAATTACATAGATGGATTTAATGTCAGTCCAAGAAATTACCCTAAACGGTCACTGAAACTCAGTTTGTTAACAAAATGGATGATTGTATCGGGGGGGGGGGGGGGGTTTAATGAAATTTATTCCTCAAAAATACAAAAAGCCAAACAGAAGAATACCTTTCAACGCAAAAGTTATTACAATAAGCCTAAGTTGGTCAGCCAAATATTTTTTTCTGATTCATTTTGAACCAAATATTTAAATTTTAGATATTCAAAGTCAGCTTTAACCCACACGTGGTGATATTTACAAGTGTGAAATGAAAATAAGGCGCAAATGAAATAAGGTTTACTTCTTACAGCACTGTAAGCACATGCACGTGCGCGCGTATGTGTACACACACACACACACACACACACACACACACACACACACACACACACACACACACACAGAGAGATAGAGAGAGAGAGAGAGAGAGATAAGATAAAGAGAGGAAATGAGAGAAGAGAGAGAGAGTAGAGAGGAGAGAGAGAGAGACAGAACAGACAGACAGACGACAGAGACAGAGACAGAGACAGAGAGACAGAGAAGAGAGAGACAGAAGGAGTGACATTTTCAGGAATTGCTGTTGACGGTGTGAGGAAGGGTGACTGTACAAGAAGGGGGGAAGGGGGGGGGGAGGCAGCACAGTCAGGGGTCTCACTAATGGCTTTTTTTTCATCATACAGTCTGCTGCTTCGGCCACGGCCTGGGGATGTCTACCCGTGTTCCACATTAGTTCACTTCCTGGCCCCCAGTCAAGTGTCTCTCTCTCTCTCTCTCTCTCTCTCTCTCTCTCTCTCTCTCTCTCTCTCTCTCTCTCTCTCTCTCTCTCTCCTCTCCCCACCACACACACACACACACACACACACACACACACACACACACACACACACACACACCATTCTACACACCAAGTTTAATTTTTACTAATACGTAGTCATTAAAATATTACAGCATTTCTAAAAAAAAAGCAATTAACATGTTTGGGACATGTACGATCACAACACAGGCATATGGAAGGCATTTTTTGGCCTGAAGTGTACCGTTATAAAACCACAAGTTCACTGAACCCCATGCCAATTAGGTCCATAAAACTTAAAATGAGAATGAAGAACTATATCCTTTA
This sequence comes from Stramonita haemastoma, assembly GCA_030674155.1. Classification (NCBI taxonomy): domain Eukaryota; kingdom Metazoa; phylum Mollusca; class Gastropoda; order Neogastropoda; family Muricidae; genus Stramonita; species Stramonita haemastoma. The sequence continues at coordinate 7,960,137 of CM060321.1, read as the reverse complement.
AACCCAGCCCTGCTTCAATCTCTAGAATAGCTCTTTGTCCATCAAATACAGATCAGACAAGACGCAGACCAGCCAGTACAGAACAACAGCTCAGTCTGTCCGGTGTCACTGCCAGCCAGGTTCCCTGTCTGTCTGTCTCTGCAGCAGTCCTGTCTGTCTGTCTCTGCAGCCAGGTTCCTGTCTGTCTGTCTCTCAGCCAGGTTCCCTGTCTGTCTGTCCTCGCAGCCAGGTTCCCTGTCTGTCTGTCTCTCCAGCCAGGTTCCCTGTCTGTCTGTCCTGCACGGGCCTGTGTCTCTGCCCAGGTTCCTGTCTGTCGTCTCTGCAGCCAGGTTCCCTGTCTGTCTGTCTCTGCAGCCAGGTTCCCTGTCTGTCTGTCTCTGCAGCCAGGTTCCCTGTCTGTCTGTCTCTGCAGCCAGGTTCCCTGTCTGTCTGTCTCTGCAGCCAGCCAGGTTTCCCCTGTCTGTCTGTCTCTGCAGCCAGGTTCCCTGTCTGTCTGTCTCTGCCAGCCAGGTTCCCTGTCTGTCTGTCTCTGCAGCCAGGTCCCTAGGTCTCTCTCAGCCAAGACCAGCACTCAGTCCTGCCACGTCTGGCAATCAGACACCACTTCCCATCAGCCACCGGGGGACAGACACCAGGAGACACGGCAGGGAAACAGACAGTGTGAGGACCAGCCTGACTGATGGAGTCTTTCTTAGCACCCTCAGACATCCCTTCCTTCAGGCGGAAGAGCGGAGTGGACGGAATTACAGATGAGATCGAATGCTAGAAGGGTTTCAAGAATACATGAAGAGTATAGAAAAAGGGTCATTGAATATTGATAGGTAAATCTTAACTTGTAGAAGGTTATTCTAGTCCATAAAACTTAGTTGACCATGAGAGATTGAAACAAAAGTCAGAATTATGACAGCCTCGCAAACCTGATGATACTTTCCTCTTTTCGGTTACAAGAATTGGTTATAGAGAAAAAGCGTATGGATGGGAAATATGACTTGTCACTGTGTTTAATTTTATAAAACAAAACACACAGTCACTAAACAAGCAAAGAACTGCTGAGTCCACAAAATTGTTGGATGAGCTAGTTCTCCTAAAAGCAGTGTTCGCGGTAATCACCACCCACAACGAAACACATTCCAGACAGGAAGGAAAGGGACATTACAACAGTCTGCCACACTACCTTATCCCCACCCTCTCCCCAGCCTCACCCTTACCATTTTCAAATTGACCATTGAACCAGACTGCCCATTAGTGAATCAAGCCACGTTCAACGGACAACATTACCACCAGCCACCACTACGGCATGCAAACAGGCCACAGACAGACAGGATGGTGAACGTGTGGACCAGCTACCAACAATGGCCAGGAAGGATAGAACAGACCTCGTTGGCCCCCATTTCCATTCTGTCATTTTCAACATTACCAGCACACCACGTCAACACTATATGCAGAGGACATTAGGCATCAAGCGGAGTTAGGAAAATATTGTGAAGAATTACATTATCAGAAATTTCTGAGCATGATTAATACAGACAGAAAAGCATCCTGCTTCTGTTCAATTTACGTCGTTTACACTTAATGCCAAGCTGACTTGAAAATCAGTTTACATATGTTATTTCAATAACAAACAATGAACTTATAATGTTTTACTATCAGTTTTAAGTTGAGAACTATTAGAAATGCCCAATTACAGCAGAGACAGTCAACAGATTCAAAACTTTTTAAACAGAGAGACACTTTGGGGTAAGTACAGATTCATACTTTTTTCTTTCAAAAATATAAACATAGTTTCTGTACAGCACTGCCTTTGTGAATACGAGTGAACGTGGGATATCACACAAGGCCTAATGGCCAAGAGAAAAAGGCTGTCTGTCTGGGGACTGGTACACTATCTGCACTAAGAGAATGGAAACAAGAGGCTCAAGAGGTTATGATCTTGATATCACGTTGTCTTACCAGGAAGAAAAATATACAGCAGAACAGCTTCAATCTGCATGCGTTTGCTGTTATTTGAGTATTCCACCTTCTTTTGAGGGAGGTTTTTCACATCAGAGTGAACGTTGTGTTTGAGAGAAGTGTGCTGATTGTTGTGTGGAATCAATCTGAAGATATATTTTCTTTATGACCTAAATTTGCAAATTGAATTCTTTATATAAAAATACTCAAATTATTGCAAGTGCATGCATCAAAAGTACATATTCCTATGTGGTTTAGGAAGCCTTAGGGTACAAATCTAGAAAAGCAGAGGTTGGTGATATGATTTTGTTTTCAAAACCTACTGACTCAGACAACTATAGAAACACTGAACCCTTTAATTGGGAATTAACAATAACCAACTACGGCTTCATCACTGACAAAGTTTGTTCATGAACTACTTAACAAACTTGCTTGTCCATTTCTTCTTAAAGTATTGACCAATAGTGTCTACTTCAGTGTCTGTGTACTTATTTGTCTGCTTGTTTTTGTTACTTTTCCCATGTATTAATTTCTTTGTTCATTTCTTTGTCAAACCAACATCCTTCTTCTTCAGCAAGTTTAAGAGCACATGAACCTTCTTCACTAATTTTTACCATGATACAAACACTATAACTGTGTGTTTTTAATCAGCACAATGCAGTGTTTTGACAGCTGGGTATCACTTGAAAAATTTTAATTTTGTGTCCTCTCAAAAACTGAATGTAATTCAATTTCTGATTTTCTTGTCCATAGGCATAAATGTGGAAAGGGTTATCTTTACATGGCTTTGTTATGTGTGTGGTGGTGGTGTGGGGGGCACAAATTGGTTGATCATCATGGTGCGTGCCATGAAACAAAGAACCTTCTTCCCTCTCGAAGTCTAGACAAAACCCCAACACTATCATTACAAAGGCAGCACAGCCAGGAACAGAAGGTGTGAAGCAGCGAGCAGTGCAAAATACCAGTCTAGAAAAGACGCAGAGAAAAACACCACAGAATCTTGACACCACACCAAGGAGAAAGAGAGACTGGGAGACAAGGACGGGCAAGTAGGGGGGAGGGGAGGGAGTAGGGAGTGGATAGACAGAGAGGGGCAGTAATTAACAGTCGGCTGAAGGGGAGACAAGCCGGCGACACCAGAGTGATCATGGCTTCCTGAACATCACAGTCAGGTCTCAGGTCTTCGTGTCACTCAGGTCTGGACCAGATGGCTTCACCAGGGAATCCTCTCTACCGTGATGGTGTCTTTGACAAAACGGTTGTGCTTTTGTGTTCGATAAATACTTAAGTGTTGGGACACATGCATAAATACAAGCATGCATACACATACTCACACACATACTGCACGCACGCCTGCGGATATACACACTGAAGTACAAGTGACACATGTATATGATGAAACCTATGTCTCTGTCTCTCTGGCTGGGGGGGTTCTCCCCACTTGGCTGAGACACCAATTGTCATCTTTATTTAGAGACAAGTGGTTGTTCACTTAAAGTCGCAAAATAATTCTCCAAACTTAGACCTAGTTCACTTACTTCAATTATCCAAATCTGCATGTACACTAAGTATGCTTTGATATGCCACTTACAGACGGATAGCCTAGGGGGTTAGAACATTGCGCTCGCAATCTGACAACCCGGGTTCAGGTCCCTTTTGATGGGGATTTTTCACCTGGAGTTAAGATCAGTGCAGATTCCACCCTCCCCAAAAAGCCCTTTGGATGAGACTATAAACCGAAGCCCTGTGTGCGAACGCATGTAGAACATCTTGCACACACGTTAAATCCTGTTCTGCTTTTCGGGAGAGTAGGCCATTGTGTGCCGGTGGGAACAGATGGCAAAATTTACAAAACTACATACACACAGGATAGGATGTAAAAAAAAAAAAAAAAAAGTACATGAGTGCTTATTCCATTATCTTCGATATAAAAGAATAGATAAATGAATAAATAAATGAATGAATAAAGAAAGAAAGAAATACAGGACGGCCAGCTCTCTCCCATGCACCGCACGTAACTCAGGCTGCGAATCGACTTTAAGAAAAATCTCTTTTTCCGAATACTGATTTGTAGTTGGGCAGTTATTCATGTTGTGTTCAGAAGCATTAAAACTCGCTCTAGAAAGAACTCTAGTGTACACCGGAATGACGGTGCTAAAATCAATTTTATGACTTTCCAGTTTCGGTGTTCTAGCAGATGGGAACAAAATAGATGGAACATTAAGTTAAAAATAAGTCCTTGAAAGACTTAAACTGAAACCAACCGTAGTACACAACAGTGAATGAAAAAAAACAACATAACTATGCAAATAAAATACCGACAGTCTCTGCTGATCGGATCAAAAAGTGTGCATTTCCTTCTAGATCATTGCACTGCGGTGTGCTGCCAAGTGTCGCATAACTAACTGCTTTCTAGGACATAACTGAGCTTTTAGGAGCACAAAGTTTGAGGGCTAACCCAACCCACACTTTAAAAACCATGGACAGACCATAGACTAGCTTATAAGGTACAGCTCTTTTCTATAAAAAAAAAACCCCACTGACAGACCATAGACTAGCTCATAATGTACAGCTACTTTCTAAAAAAAAAAAAAGACAAAAACACTGACAGACCATAGACTAGGTCATAAGGTACAGCTCTTTTCTATAAAAAAAAAAAAACACCACTGACAGTCATAGACCAGCTCATAAGACACGTCTCTTTTCTAAAAACCATGAACCTAGTATAGACCAGCACGTGTGGTACAGCGCCTCTTTCCATCCTCTGGCACAGCTGTCTGACCAGCACAGCAAAAAGGAAGTAGAGTTGATGGATAGATCGGCTGGCACAAAACCCCGATTTTATCTGTTATTTTTCATTTCCTTCCCAGGGGACTTTCTGGAGTGGCACACTGATCAATACGTTGACTATGAGAGCAAGAGCTTCAGACTTTCTGATTCCACCTGGCTGTTTCTTTCTCTCCTTCTTCACGTCTTCTCTCCTTCTTCACGTCTCTTTTCTTTCCCTCTCTCTCTCTCTCTCTCTCTCTCTCTCTCTCTCTCTCTCTCTCTCTCTCTCTCTCTCTCTCTCTCTCTCTCTCTCTCTCGTATATATAGATTTAAACATACATAGATATACTTATACATATATACTTATAAATACATAATTATATTTGAAAAGGGTAATAACATACACCACACACAACATATATATATATATATATATATATATATATATATATATATATATATATATATATAAACATCATCATGCGTGTATATATATTAATATATACCAATCACAATTCAATTATTGACAATTATGGCTGAGTGATAAGGGGAAAGCTGCATGAAAAAGGCGTCATATTACAGGGACACTCAATGAATAAACAATAAAACATTGTAAATTTTAAAAAACCGTCAGTCTAATGCAACTCTAAAAGATTACTAAAACAAAGCCTCCAGTAATTTTTTTAAAATAATACTCCATAGCACGCAGCTCTTGTG
>CM060321.1:7947201-7949701 GCA_030674155.1 Stramonita haemastoma | reverse complement strand
TGTGTAAGTTCGTGAAAAAAAAATCTTGGAAACCAAGAATCATAGATTCCCCAAAATGATCGGATGACTTAGTTCTGAAAAAGGCCTTTAACGTAATAACCACCCACAACGAAACACATTCCAGACAGAAGGAAAGGAACATTACAGCAGTCTGCTACACTACCTTACCCCACCCTCTCCCCAACCTCACCCTTTACATTTTCAAATTGACCATTGAACCAGACTGCCCATTAGTGAGTCAAGCCACGTTCAACGGACAACATTACCACCAGCCACCACTACGGCATGCAAACAGGAACAGACAGACAGGATGGTGAACGTGTGGACCAGCTACCAACAATGGCAAGGAAGGATAGAACAGACCTCGTTGGCCCCCATTTCCATTCTGTCTTGTCAATAGGACAAGTACACATAATTCCAAAGGGCTAAACAGAAATATTAGGTCTCCAAAGCAAAGCAAAAACTATAGGAATGTCTATTGACAAGAGACAGAAATTAATAGAAACTGTTCAATAGATGCAGACTATTCACGACATACAGAATAGCATCTTACTTTAGTTCAATTTATTGTTTACAGTTCCTCCCCAGCTAACGTCAAAGTCACTTTAAGGATTGAATACAAATTCTAAAACAGACACTCTACTTTTACTTTGTTTTAGCATTGATTTCATATCCACCATTGATAGTTACAATACAAAAGGTACAAAAATAGTCAAAACCATATTGTTTTTGTTTATTCAAGAAAAACATGACAGGATAACAAAAAATGTTTTTTTACTTTCTTGTAATTAAAAACAGTTCCAGGAGCGAATCTGGACAACACTTCATAAATTCACAAAAGTCTATGTCTAACACTACATTATGGCTTACAGTCCAAGACAAATCTGCTTGTCAAGGAGCAACACACTATCTACCCTCAGAGAATGGAAGCAGGGGTCAGGGAAGCGGGCATTGCCTTGTCCTGTTGGTAAAGTGCTGGGACAATAAGCCGAAAATGCTCACATCTGTGCACGTTTAGTGTCAGTGTGAGTATTCTACTTCTTCTGAGAGGAGTTTTACGCATCAGATTAGATTTTGTGTTTGTGAACTTTGTGTAGAATGTTGTGTGGACTACATTTTGGGGACCTATTCTCTTGCGGAACCTAAAAAGAGCAAATAAAATTCAAAATATGAAAATTTTCATAGCTGTTAGTGCATAAAGAAAAAAGAATTTATCACTGTGTGATTTATTGACCTTGGTGTACAAATCTACAAAAATGTAGTTTTGAGGATTTGAAATGAACCTTAAACCTGACCATTGCTCTATTGACTCAGACAACCATAGGGAACTGATCCCCCTCCCTCCCAGCTGGAAAGAAGCCCTCACCAGTGAGTTCTTTGTCTAGTTCCTTATCTGTTTGTACATTTCATCAATGGTCTGTTAGTTCACAATATTATGGACTGATTATACATTTGTAAGTTAAATTGTATTGTTTTATATTGTATACTACACTCGGTCACTGCAGGTTTGTACATTTCATCAATGGTCTGTTAGTTCACATATTGACTGATTATGTGTTTGTGTTGTATTGAGTTGAACTGTATTGTTTTGTATTGTATACTAAGCCTACGTTGAGTTATTGCAGAATTCACTTTGTATAATTCAGGCTGCTGTATAAGGGGAAAGTGTAGTGCACTGTCAATCGTTTCCCTGTTCATGGGTCTATCTGTTTCCCTATGAGACTGGAGTTATTCTGCATATTTCTGGAATATCTTGTTGCCGGGGCTTCTTTTTTTTTTTACGTAAGCTTGAATCTCTGTGTGCTTTGTTATCATTTGGTGCTGTTGTTGTTTTTTTTCACTTTTCTTAGCTTGGTTTTATCTGTACTTGGTTGTTTACGTGTTGCTGTTGATTTTGTTCTTTTACATTTATTTCTTTCTTCATTCATTTGTCAAAATTTATGCTACTTTTCAGTTAAAGAGGTGCCTTCTTCAACAAAATCTGTGATGGTAAATGTATTGCTTATGTTTTGTTTTATTTTGTTTTGCTTTTTAGATCAACAAAATGTAACTTTTGTGACTGCTGGGGGCCACTTCGATGTTTTACTTTTGTATTTCCTCTCAAATGCTTACAAGATCTTAATCTGTTTTTCTCCTTTTCCACTGGTGTAAAATGCAGGTCGAGCGCACATGGCTTTTTCAGTCTCTCTGTGAATGAATGGTTTGCAGAGGACTGAAAACTAAATGGTAGGATCAGTGTTGTTGCCATGAAACAAAGAAACCCTTCTTCCCCACCTAAGTCTAGACAAAACCCCAACACTATCATTAGAAAGGTAGCAGAGCCAGGAACAGAAGGTGTGAAGCAGTGAGCAGTGCAAAATACCAGTCTGGAGAAGTTTTTTAAAAAGTTAAAGTCTGTCCCGAGCCTAAGGCTCATCAGGCCGGTGCTTATCCCGGTTTCTGTGGCGTTAAGCGACTGAGAGTCATAGACTCCCCCTGGATAGGACGCCAGTCTATCGCA
>CM060321.1:7902201-7939701 GCA_030674155.1 Stramonita haemastoma | reverse complement strand
ATATAATTCTGGGGTTGCTAAGCGTTTTATTCTCTACCAAGTCCCTGGCACAGACTGATTTGAATGTAACTGAAGTGTACAGTAAGAGAGGTCCTCTTTCCTGAACCGTCTTTCAAGAATAAATTGAAAGCTATCACCTGTCTGAATCCGTTTTTAGGAAAGGCTTTTCACCCCTTGCACATTTCTGGAATAATTGGTACACCCCCCCTCTCTCTCTCTCTCTCTCTCTCTCTCTCTCTCCTCTCTCTCTCTCTCTCTCTCCTCTCTCTCTCTCGAGACTTTTGACCTTCGTATTTTCTTCTTTTTCGTCTTTAAAAGTTCTTTTTCAAACACGTTGTATGTGCTTACGTAATCATTCATTTGTTTATTTATTCATTCAGTTATCCATTTATTTATTTTTGAGGACTGGATGAGAAAGACACTGTACTTTATTACCATCCGAAAATAAAATGTTTAATCGTCATGTGTGTGTGTGTGTGTCTGTGTCTGTGTAAGGGTGTGTGTGCGTGCGCGTGCATATGTAAAAGACAAAAAAAAACGATTTCATGTTCTTTTTATGTTATACATACAGATACGCCTTCACATGCATACACATACACACTGCAACTCGCACATGCAGGCGTGTACACTATAAAATCGTTATTACATTTTAACATTCGTCATTAGATTGTTAAAACCACTTTCGCTTTCCTGCTATCAGTGTAACAGTATTATGGCGAACACAACATTCCGCGTGACGATCCCAAACTAACACAACATTTCCCGTACCGTGACAACACAATGTGAAAATCTCACAAAAACACAACATTCCCCGTTACAACAACGTATGATGATCTTAGGAAGAAAAAAATTCCACGTGATAAGACAAATATACTTAAGCCTTTCTTGTGAAAACATCGTGTACAAGCTCACAGAAATGCATTCCCTGTGACGCTACCGTGTGATATTATCAAAGCGAACATCCAACCTCCCCCCCCCCCCCCCCCCCCCCCCACCGTGACAAAATATCTGATAAATACAACAATCACCGTGACAAACAGCATGTGACAATCTCAAAGAAATACAACATTCTTTGCAAGATCACCGTCTGAAAAAATTCAGGAAACATACTTCGTATGAAACCGTGTCATCGTTTCACAGAAATTCAACATTCCCCGTGACAACACCAGACTGATACAACAGCAATAACTTACTGATTCCTCCTTCTGCATCGGATGCAAACAAACAAAAAGCAAAGGCAACGATTAAAAAAAAAACGCACAGAGCAAAATGCAAAACTAGAAAAGATCACTAATGAATAGCTTCATACATATTCTCCTACGCAATGACAGCAGAGGAACGGGGAATTTAACAAAACAAAACAAAAACAAAAAGCAGAAAACCTAGAAACACAGGATGGTATTTATTGTCAAAAAGGTTTAAAACTGGCAAGGCCAGACCAGAATAGAAACTCTGGCAGTTCTTACAGAGTCTATTAAAACTTGTTGAAGTTGAAGATAAAAACTAAAATAATTCTATACTACAGACACAACGGCCCAACACACAAATGGCAAGAAAAAGAAACATATATAATGCATTATTACGTGAATTAAAGACAACAGGACAAATATGTCTAGAGAACGCGAATTATACTGCGCAACGTTGCAAGTTATCAAGCAAAAACCGAAGACAAGAAAAAAAAATGTAGGAAAAGAAAGATTCATACTGTGGTACGTTACAGTTAACCGAGAAGAAGAAGAAGAAGAAGAAGAAGAAGAAGAAGAAGAAGAAGAAGAAGAAGAAGAAGAAGAAGAAGAAAAAGAAGAAGAAGAAGAAGAAGAAGAAGAAGAAGAAGAAGAAGAAGAAGAAGAAGAAGAAGAAGAAGAAAAAGGAGGAGGAGGTAGAGGAGGGGGGGGGGTGAGAAGAAGAAGAAGAAGAAGAAGAAGAAGAAGAAGAAGAAGAAGAAGGAGAAGGAGAAGAAGAAGAAGAAGAAGAAGAGAAGAAGAAGAAGAGAAGAAGAAGAAGAAGAACAACAACAACAACAACAACAACAACAACAACAACAACAACAGCAACAGCAACAACAACAAGTGTAGTTCTAAAAGGAGACTCACATTGGCGACGCTGGCTCCGTTGACCATGACAGCGTCAGCAAAGCGAACACGGGAGGGGTTGCTCTTCAGCTTGGCTTTCTTAGCGGCCGTGAGCAGCGCCGACTTCCGATTGGACTGAAAGGAAAACAACAACAAATAAATACACATTTATAACACATGGATGGATGGATGGATGGATGGATGGATGGATGGATGGATGGATGGATGGATGGATGGATGGATGGATGGATGGATGGATGGATGGATGGATGGACAGGTGGAATGAGAGAGAGACAGAGGAAGAGAGAGACAGAGGAAGAGATAGGAAGAGACAAACAGACAGACAGACAGACAGACACACATATGGACAGACAGGCAGGCAGGCAGGCAGGCAGACAGACAGACAAACAGACAAACAGATAGACAGATATAGATAGAAAGATAGATAGATAGATAGATAGATAGATAGATAGATAGATAGATAGATAGATAGATAGATAGATAGATAGATAGATAGATAGAGAGAAGAGAGAGAGAGAGAGAAAAGAGAGAGAGAGAGAGAGAGGAGAGAGAGAGAGAGAGAGAGAGAGAGGAGAGAGAGAGAGAGAGAGAGAGAGAAATAGAGAGAGAGAGATAAATAGATAGACATACCAATACGCTGTTGTTGCTCGTTCTCCAGTTTAACATTCTGAAGATCACCTTAAATATCCACACTGTCTCTCTCATCCCACCTAGGAATCACTGTAGGATTACAAGAACACACGGGATGACGAGTTTGCCTGTGTAATCATTTATCGAGTACTTCGCCATCACACTTTAACTTTGATGACTTTTTTCCCATCCCTGAAAGGAGAGTGTAGATTGCTATCCTCAGAGCTTGCTTGCCGTGACCGAAGACAATCTCAGCATAACAGTTTAAAGCATTACAAAACACTTGAATGTAGGCCTCCTCCTTTTGTTCACATAAAGAATTGAAAACCTCCATGGCCGGAACAAACGTCAAGACGTACATCAATAGATGATAAATTTCGTTCCTCAGCTAAACTTCTGAAAATTCACCAATGGTGAGATTTTGCGAATACAACCGAGCTTTCTTCCCCATTTTTAAGATAGCCACATTCCTACTTCGGAGATATATAAAATGAAAAAAAATGAATACGTATCTTCTCAGAACCATTGCCTTAATTCAGGAATGATGTGATAAAAGACGTCAGTTTCTCTGAGCCATGACAGGGCCCATCATCTCTCCATCACTCACTACCTTGCCTGTCCTGCAGGTCCCTCTAGAGGACTGGTACCCACTGACGCTTAGGTGAACTGATGGACTCTACTTGGTGAATGCATAATGTAAGATATGTATAGATCTATACAGACGGACGGAATAAATACAAGCATACAGAGAATGTTAACGCACGTTGGTGTAGGCACGAGGCCTCTCTGGTAAATACGCGAATACTTAATTGAAGCAAAGAATTCTTTTTTAATGAAGAAAGAAAGGAAGGAAAGGAGGAAAGAAGAAGGAAGCAGACAAGCAAAGGACGGACGGGTGAAAGGGAAGAAGGAAGGAACAAACGCTGGAAGAAACGAATGACTAAAGTAATCGATTTAAGTCATTCCATCAATGAAAACAAAGATTTTTTTTAATTAATGGGCGAAAAAATGAACAAAAGAATCAACGATTTAATTTCCAATGTCCATAACAGTGTTCTAGTGCGCACTTTGCTCACTGTTAACTGTTGAGTGCACACTATAGGAACAGCATAACAAGCCATCCCTCCACCAACCAGTCATGACTCCACCAGCAACCCAAAAGGGGAATCGGATGAATAATGTACACTGTCTACAGCCACTTGGTCTGACCAGTCACCTGTGTGGGGGATACCCCAATCACACGTGGTGAATAATTAACTCCCACTGCCAGTGCACCCCCTGATGACCTCACTGCCGCCATCACAGTCACACAGGTACACTTGGAACTGAGTGAATGAGATAGGTACCGAATCCAAGAATGTGCTACGCGCTCGTACTAACCTATGCACGCATGTATAAAAAGTTCAGGCAAGGACATATGCATGGGGAACGTATGCACGTAGGCAGGTGTGCAAATATAAATGCACACACACATACGCGCGCATGTGTGTGTGCGCAAGCGCGCACGCACGCACACACGCACGCACACACGCACGCGCACACACACACACACACACACACACACACACACACACACACACACAGAACATTGCGCTCGCAATTTGACGATCCGGGTTCGATTCCCGTTCGAGATGATTTATTCCCTTGAGTTTAACATTAGTGCTGACTCCACTCTCCCCAGAAGTCCTTCGAATGAGACTATAAACCGAGGCCCCGTGTACGAACGCATGCAGAACATCTTGCGCACACGTTAAATCCTGTTCCGCTTTTCCTAAGAGTAGGCCACTGTGTGCCGGTGTGAACAAATGACAAGCTTTAGAAAACTGCATACATACAGGAACTGGATGTAAAAAAGCACACGAGTGCTTATTCCATTTTCCTCGATAAGGAAAAGAATAACATACACACATAGAGGCGCGCGCGCACGCACGCACGCACGCACGCACACAAACACACACACACAACACACACACACACACACACACACACACACGCGCGCGCGCGCGCGCGCGCGAAGGGCAGTGACATTTACAGCTAGCCAATTACCACCAAAACTCTACTTACGTTGTCTGTGTACGGCTGACACACAGTGAGCACTATGGATTCCTTGCAGGATCTGAAACAGTTCAATTTGTTTCTATTTCATTACAGTGAAAAACGAATAATTTTACACATATTGCAGAAATTTATTATAAGACCGATGTTATGTTCGCTTTTTTCAGAAAGCACGTAAACAAAAAATTCCCCGGATAAATCTTTGCAAAACGGCGCAATATGTCAAAGCGTCCAATTCCTTACTTAAGAGTGAACATATCAAATCTGAAAAATTAGTTTAGCAATTCCGTTCTACAAGCCAACAAAACTGACAGCCCGGAAAAGCCCCAGTGCGTTTCCTAGATACTTTTTGCTGCCTTTGTTTCTTTGTGTGGGGCCTAGTTAATTTTTCTTTTGCTTTGCTTGATTTTTTTTGAGGGGTCAGCAAAGAAATGAATCCCAGGAGACAAGTGTTGATCAAAGAAAAGTGTATCAAGCATTGCTGAGGTTGGCTAGCTCGACACGAAGTGAAAATAAGATCTCATTACTCTCCCTCCTCAAATTTCAGCAAAACACGCGCAGACTTGATTGCTACTGACCAGCCGACAACAAATTGATGTCAAAGTTTTCTGTGGGTTTTTTTTTTTATTCCTGTCTTTTTTAACTTCAAGTAAAATCGAAACTTCTGTATAAGACAGCGTGTAAAATAAGAAATCCTATTTTTGGACAAAAAGATAGGTTTCATCATGTCTACCTTAACTCTCTGCTGGATAAAGTCACGCCATCGTGTGTTATGCTGAGAAGTAGCATTGCATCATGCAACAAGGCATCACTCCATGCTCTGACAGTCTTCAAAAATAAGGCGTGTCCTTTTTCACATTGTGATGACACACATAGCTCAGTGGTCAGAGCGCTCGCTTTCCCCCCTGTCAAGTTAAGCAGCGTTGAGCGTGGTTACCAGTTGGATGCGTGACCGTTTGCGCGCTTTGGCTTCAGTACAGTCCCCCCACTTCACCCACCTGTAAATGGGTCCCTACAGCAATAAGACCATTATGGAGTAACGAGACGGACTGACCATTTAATTCATCGACAAGCTAGGTAACTGGCTGACCGGCCAACAAGCAATTTTTTTTTTTACACTTCTACATCTTTACTTCACAACACACTACAATACACTTCTACGCTTTTCTGTTTTTTAATCAACTTTAATAATTTGCTGCAGTTGTGTGTTTGTACTCATTTTTCCTTGTTTACAGACATTTTGTCATGAATGGAATTTTTTCTTATTTTTACATGTTCTTTGTTTCGTTTTTCATCTTATATTCTTTTATGTTCTGTCATCAAAGGGAAGTAATTATGCTCGATAACTTGTATAGTTCGTCCTACCGACAAGGAAATTAAAGTGACTGATAAATATCCCACTGACCCATGGAATGACCGACTGGTTGACCAACTGTGTTGCAAGTTGACATGCTAAGTGAATACTGGCTAACAAACTAACTCATTGACTGATGTATGCGAGTGACCAACCGACCGATCAACGCATCAAAGTAATCAAAACTATAAGAAAGGACTACTACTACTACTACTACTACTACTACTACTACTACTACTACTACGACTACTACTACTACTACTACTAATGATAATGATGAAGATGATGAAGATGATGATGATGATAATAATAATAATAATAATAATAATAATATAATAATAATAATAATAATAATAATAATAATAATAATAATAACAACAACAACAACAAAACAATAATAAAGTTTCTTCTCACCTGACCAGTTCAATGACCTTTTCTCTGGGGGCTCGTCTGACTTCTTCCCCGTTGATCTTCAGAATCTGGTCTCCTGCCATCAGCTTCTCCTCACTGGGGCCTCCTGAAGGAGACACACACACACACACACACACACACACACACACACACACACACACACACACACACACACACACACACACACACACACACACACACACACACGCTCAGGATAAAGCATCAAGAAGGCTCATATTACTGCATTTCCAATTAACCTTGAATTCTCAAGTTTCCAATCAGTCTTCAATAACCAACAGAATATATGGAAAAAGAGAAAAGGAAATAAAACGATAAAGATGAGAAGGGCAAAGGAACGGAAGGATGAACTAACTCTCTCTCTCTCTCTCTCTCTCTCTCTCTCTCTCTCTCTCTCTCTCTCTCTCTCTCTCTCTCTCTCTCTCCCCTCTCACACACACACACACACACCACACACACACACACACACACACACACACACACACACACACACACACACACACATAAAAGCGCGCGTGCCCACACACTGACACACACATAGACACACAGACACACACATTCTCACACACACGCACAACACACACACACACACACACGCACGCAGAAAAAAAAACTACACACACCAGACAGACTTAAGCGACAACACCTTTCTGTATACTGACCATAACAGTAAGTGCTCAGATTTTTGCAGGAGTTCTGCGTGATTTATTTTTAGTTAATGTAAAAACTACTAATTGCGTGGTGGTTCACGGATCTCTATATCGCTGTAATTGAATAACTTCATATAGCCCCATGTATTTTCGATGTAGTTCTTAAAATTTGCAAAACAATGCCACCATGTATGCTAAATTCTTTCCCTGGCTTCTAAGCAAGAACCGCCCACTGCAATCCGTCTCACCAGAAACCTTTGTTTTTCCTAAAGCCAACAAAGTTTCTGCCATGTCCAGAACCCTTCACAGTTCCCGACACCTTTTCCAAGCCGTAGTCAGGCAGGCCATTCACCTGTCCTCTTGTGTCTGTCCGCCCCTGACCGCGGTACGAACCATGTCAGAAAGCTGACAGGGCGGTGTGATGATGATGATGATGATGATGATGATGATGATGATGATGATGATGATGATGATGATGATGATGATGATGATGATGATGATGATGATGATGATGATGATGACGACGACGACGACGACGATGATGATGATGATTATCATTATTAGTATCTATTTATTTATTATTATTTATTCTTTTATATCGGGGATAATGGGAAAAGCACTTATGTGCTTTTTCTCATCCAGTCCCCGTGTATATGCAGTTGTGTAAATATTGTCATCTGTTCCCACCGGCACACAATGGCCTACTCTTACGAAAAGCGGAACAGGATTTAACATGTGCGCAAGATGTTCTGCACACGGGGCCTCGATTTACAGTCTCATCCGAAAGACTTTGTGAGAAATGGATGGGAGGCAATTGGGCAAACCTGCTCTGTTGATTGGCGTTTCAGTTTTTTTTTTAAACTGTATTGTTTTTCCCTGACTCCAAACTGAAATAATGTCACAAAACTAAGAGTGTACGGTAGCTGGGGTCAACTCGAAAAAAAAACTATTTTAAAAAATGGATAAATAAAACTAGGTTGTGTATACGCTGTCATAAACTGAACAGGAATATATCCTTAAGTTTCGAAACCGTTATTCTAAAGTCTTTCTATAATAAAAAAAAAATTCCCAACAGAGCAATGCAATATCGAAATCCGTGATGAATAAGACAAGAAATGTAAAACGGCAAGACACTTGTTCTGTGCGGACGCAGGCACCAGTATCAACTCAAACCTACTTGCATATAATAACAGACGGTCGGCAGTACTCTGATACTTGCTCAAACTTTTGTTAATCTCTTTTGGGACGTTTCGTGAAACTTGCCAGTAAATGGCGGAAAAAACCGACATCGTCTGTTATTGCATTCATTCTTTCCATCTATCCCACCTCTTTCTATTCCCCTTCATTTGTGGATATCTGAAACGCATCTAAAAATAACCTGGCACCTTTATCCTAACACACACACACACTTACTATCGATGTATCACACCTGCCGATTCAAAACCAGACGTTCTTCTGCAGTTTTCATCCCTCCTACCTGTAGTAACGGTCTAGCATGAGGTAATGCCCGACCATCAAGCCCTGTCAATCACCACTTTACCCACACACGCACAGCTTGAGGTCACACTGACAGAAAACAGGAAAGAATGTAAAAATGAAATGGTCAGCTCTAGTTCCCTGTCTGTCTGTCTGTCTGTCTGTCTGTCTGTCTGTCTGTCTGTCTGTCTGTCTGTCTGTCTGTCTGTCTCTCTCTCTCTCTCTCTCTCTCTCTCTCTCTCTCTCTCTCTCTCTCTCTCTCTCTCTCTCTCTCTCTCTCTCTTCCTCCCTAAATCTCTCTC
Source organism: Stramonita haemastoma (assembly GCA_030674155.1). Lineage (NCBI taxonomy): Eukaryota > Metazoa > Mollusca > Gastropoda > Neogastropoda > Muricidae > Stramonita > Stramonita haemastoma. The sequence continues at coordinate 7,930,712 of CM060321.1, read as the reverse complement.
TCCCTGAATATCTCTCAATTTCTCTCTGTGTCTATTTCTCTCTGTCTCTCTGTCTGTCTGTCTGTCTGTCTCTGTCTGTCTGTCTGTCTGTCTGTCTGTCTGTCTGTCTGTCTGTCTGTCTGTCTCTCTCTCTCTCTCTCTCTCTCTCTCTCTCTCTCTCTCTCTCTCTCTCTCTCTCTCTCTCTCAAAGTTATGAAGTAGAAAGTCAAGACCAGTGAACAGGATACTATTGATTTTAAGGAAATTTTCTTCCTGCTAGGATTTGGTCCACGTTCTGGCTTCTCTCACTGGGATGCAAAGCTTTCTTTCTCACGTTCTCTCATTGCGTGGGTGGGTGAGGGGGGTTTCTTTCAAAACTTTTGGTCTTTCTTCATGTCTTTTGTTCTTTCTTTCCCTTCTCTTTCTTTCGTACATGTGCATGACATGGGCAGTGCAGATAAGCCTTATGTTGTTTTATTTTGGTTCATGATGTGTGTCAATACATTTTTTATGTGCAGTGACAAATTTGTCAACTTGTATTGGTTATATAAGTCTGTGACCAGATAGAGTGTCCTCTGCAGATCTGTAACCAGTGAGACTGAGACTGTTGGCTTTTCACAGCGCTGGCTTGTCCTGCAGTAGAGCCCTGTGGCCTGTGAAAAGTACCGTAGATTTGTCATTCACAAAAGAAAAACCGTTTTTAAAGGGCATCTTTAAAAAAAAAAAGTGTGCATGCACATCAATTCTTAATCTATCATCCTGAAAATAAAAAATATATTTAAGAAACAACAATCAAATTAATTATACAGTTATAAATCATAACACACAATTATAAGCCTCAAAATTTCAAACTGCTGTAGTAATTTTGTTTTTCTAATCATATAAGCATGCCAGAAATCTATTATTGAAATGACTTTCAATGAAGTGTAAGGCTTTTATCATTTTTACTGGAAGGATACAACCAGAGCATCATTTCAAACTAACTGCCATATTCTTGCCCAATATTTTACGCGATCTTTGTTGTAGAGTAAAAACAAAACTTTCCAAAGGAAAGAAATGACATCTCTCTTTGTCGTGTCTCAACCTTCCTTCTCTCCTTACTCCATTCCTTCTGTACTCACTTTTCAAAACTCATACCTCATTCAAAGTTCATTCAACGGCTGTGTGCAAGTACCCACACAGTCTTTGTGTCTAAAAACATCGTGCCAACTCTGTTCTCCCTCCATCCTCCTTCCTATCCTTCACCCTTCATCACAGACTGGGCTTAAATGAAAATACTGGCCACAACTCCATGCCTGCCAATTACCAGGACCCAAACACGCAAAGTTTGTGGCAACACTGTCAGAAATCTGGAATGGATGCAAAAAATTTAACATTGGCTTTTTCTTCAAGTCAAAGCACTAACTTTAGCAAGTCGCGGTCAGCGAACAAAACATTGCTGATTGTAAGCAAAGTTTTTTTTTTCTTGCAGCATTTGATCCACAGTCTTGCTTCTCTCATTTGGATGCAAAGTTCTGCCCTCTTGTTTCTCTTCCTTTTCTCTTTTGTGTATGAAGTGAAGAGAGGAGGTCAGTTGTCCTGTTGTTTGTTCAAATCATAATGTACTCAGCATAATCACAAGCTGTGGTAACAGGATGAATCAGCTTGTAGAGTTTATGTAAATCTGTGAGAAAGACAAGAGCATGACTACGTGTAGTTAAAAGAGTTGATGTCTGGCCAAGATGAAAGTTCCTTTCGTGACCTGTAATAGATACTGTAGTTACTTCCATCTACAAAAAAAGGAATAAAATCGGGTGACTCCAACAAAATCTTATACTTTTGGGGGTGCAAACTCGTGTTTGTTTTTGTTTCTTACAATATGATGTAAATCCCAGAGCCATAGTTGCAATTTACAATTCAAACTTTCACAAACTTTTCTTTAAAACAGAAAAATCTTGACTGGAGTTCTGAATGGGTTTTTTTCTACATCAACTACTGATAAGTAGTCAGATTAAAACATGGAAAAGAGCCCGGCTCTCACCAACCCTTTTTTCCATTATCTGTAAACCGACTATGAAGTCTCTGCCCTTTCAAACGTGAATAAAAGAAGCCTGCAAGTGACTTGTTAAAAAACGACATCGATTATTTTCCTTTACAAAATGTCCTGTCACCAGCATACGTCTCCCTCCCTCTCCCCATTCTTTCTTCTCCACAGTACCTATCTTATTCCCTTTTCCCCCGAAGCCATGTAGCAGCACTGTATCAGACAGACCCAGATATTAATTGGACTGGCTCCAGCCAACCCTCCAACAACAGAGGAGAGCAGAAGTAAAGATATGATATTGGCCACATTCTGCTCCTGTCAGTAGTTACCACGCGGGCGCACAGCTCTTGGTTAAGCTGTCAGACAGCAAAAATGGGTATGAAAATGAAATGGTCGGTTTTTGAGTGAAGTGAAAACAACGTCCCAGAAGGTGCGATGTAACTGTCAAGGTTCTGTAGACTTCATGAAAAGTTCCTCTCTCTTGTACATGCTTCAACTTGATTGCTTTTTTTTATATAATTCAGATGATTTGTTTTAACTTTGTGCCAGTTTGCCCTAAGTTCTAGTTTGAACTTTGATGAAAAAATCACCAAACTTGTATGGATGGTATATGGATATGCTAGATCTGTAAGGGGAAATGGGTAATTAACATAGTTTATGGCTGCTAGATGCATATAATCAGAAAATCATTTTCAGGAACGCTGACTAGTATTTGAATTTCTCTTTGTTGCTACAGTTTTCACGACCTTCAACTCTTCCTGTAAACTCCTACTCTCCTCATTCTGTCCTCATGCTCTCTCCCTCTACCTGTGATTCATGTATACTTCAATTCTCTACAGCACCCCCCCACCCCTCACCACCCGCACCTATCCCCTCCCACGTCGCCCCGCCACGCACCACACACACATCTTTCTGCTTAATAAGGTACTTTTTTCTCTACTCAGTCCCTCCCTCCTCTCTCCTCCCATCCCACTCTCTTCTTGTCTCTGTCTCTCTCTCTCACACACACACACACACACACACACACACACACACACACACCACGCACCACCACCACACACACCTTCCTCCCCCTCTCACTCTCACAAACACACACATCCCCACTTCCTCCGCCCCTAACTCTTTCCCTCACTCTCATCCAAAAAATCTGGCCAAAACGGGACCACGAGGGATCTCAAGCTAGCTAAGACAGGCCAACACGTGTTTGAACTCCCAGATTTCCAGCATCATGGGAGAGGACGACTGGATGTGAGGACAATGATGCTTCCATGCCTCTGCATTCTACCTCTTCATGTCAGGGGCCAAATACGTGCTGGTTCTGGGCTTGGGACTGCATTTAGTGTGTTGTGATTTGATTTGTGTGATTCTCTCTCTCTTCTCTCTCGTCCGTTCTTCGTCTTCTTCTCGTCTTCTCTTCTCTCTCTCTCTCTCTCTCTCTCTCTCTCTTCTCTCTTCCCTCTCTCTCCTCCTCTCTCCTCCCTCCCTCCCTCCCTAAAAATTGTGGGGGGGGGGGGAATTTCTCAAGTGTTTGCTTCTCGGTGTGTGTGTGTACATATACATATATATATATATATATATAATATATAAGCACTCAGCAAACGTAGTATCAAAAGGCGAAATGTTCGTTGAGGTTTAAAAAAACGCACCTGAAAATGACTTGCTTTGAAACATTTTTATGAAACGTGGAAAAATTACCTAAACTGCTTAACACAAAGGAGAAGTTTCAAACCAGATGACTCTAGGGAACGTTCTAGTCCATTCTGTTGCAAGGCTGCAAACAAACCCATCAGTTCCAGTCTCCTATTCAAAGGCAGAAAACGAACCTGTTTTATGTCAAACATTTTAATATCTCGGCAGGGGCATTAAGGAAGTCCTTGGAGACCGCTGCACTGGAAGTGTGCATGTGAACGGGGGAGAAATGACACTACTGATTATCGCTCCCCTTAACAATGCCTTTTCTTCCACTCTCCGCCTTTACCTCCCCCCTCCTTTCCACCCCAGTCATCTCCACCCCCAAAACTATTCCATCGGCTTTCCCCCCAACATTCCCGCCGCCTGTGTGATACAGCGACTGATTCGGAATTGGAAATACTCCAACCAGCCCCCAGACAATTGAGGTGAACATACAGGGGGATATTGGCAACATCTACGCCTGTCACTCACGGGTCTGGCACAGGCGTCAGGCTATTGGCTAAGCTGTCACAAAGCAGGAATGGATGCCAAAACAACAGATCGCTGTGAGCCCGGGCTCCCAAAACTTCCTCTGGATAGAGGGCTGGCGTTGATGATCACGCTGCTTCTGTTGATAGAAAAACTTTTTTTTCTTCTTCTTTCTACCCCTTGGTTATTCTCGCGTATTATTTTTCTGACTAACTTACACTTTTTTCTTATTGTGCAATACTTCTGGGCTACATTTCGAGCTCCGTTGGCTAAATCAATTCCCTGAAATATGAGGCATAAAAATTGCTGTAGTCCTCAAGCGTCGTGGGATACAATTATTATCATGACATAAACATGCTGTGTCCTGTGAAGTGCCTATAGTCTATCAGTATACCTACTAAGAATTTCACTAAATATATTTATTTCTATTTAGTTTTAATTTATTTTATTATTTTATTTTATTCTTTGATATCGAGGATAATGGAATAAGCACTCGTGTACTTTTTTTTACATCCAGGCCCCCGTGTGTACTCCGCTTTGTAAATCTTGTCATCTGTTCCCACCGGCACATAATGGCCTTCTCTTATGAAAAGCGGAACAGGAGTTAACGTTTGCGCAAGATCTTCTGCGGGCGTTCGCACACGGGGCCTCAGTTTATAGTTTCATCCGAAGGATTTTTGGGGGAGAGTGGAGTCGGCACTGATGTTAACTCCAGGAGAAAAACCTCCTCGAACGGGAATAAAAACGCGCATCGTCAAATTGCGAGCGCAATGTTCTGACCACTAGGCTATCCCGCTTTATTTGTAAGTTTCTGCGGTTTACAAACCTGCAATTCTATTGTGTATCCTTTTAAAGAACAAGGAGGGTTTACATACTTCTCTACTGAGTAGTTTAAAGTATGTCACATTTAAAAAGGTTTTTGTTTTCTTTGGCATATTTCTTTCTATTCTAAATGGCATCAGTTGATAAGATACGATAAGATAAGAGTGAAGATACAAGCTCAGAAGGGGAAAGGTTTAGAGGTATGCACGTAAACCTCAAGTGAATTCAAAAAATACACAAACACAAGTAAGGAAGAACAAATTGAGTCTGAGGAGTTGAATCATAACTGAAATTTACATGTGCTCATTCAATTATTTCTTAGAATATTCCCAGTTTGCAAACAAAAACAAAAAAGCAGCTGCAAATTCTCTAAGTGAAAACCTATTCAAGGAAAACTGATTATATATATATATATATATATATATGTGTGTGTGTGTGTGTGTGTGTGTGTGTGTGTGTGTGTGTGTGTGTGTGTGTGTGTGTGTTATATATATAGATATATATAGATATATATATATAGTGTAAACACACACACACACACATATATATATATATATATATATATATATATATATATATATATATATATATATATGTGTGTGTGTGTGTGTGTGTGTGTGTGTGTGTGTTTAATTCTTTTATATCGAAGATAACAGAATAAGCAATCATGTGCTTTATTTCATCCGGATCCCGTGTGTATGCAGTTTTTTAAATATTGTCATCTGTTCCCACCGGCACACGATGGCCGTGTGTGTGTGTGTGTGTGTGTGTGTGTGTGTGTGTGTGTGTGTGTGTGTGTGTGTGTGTGTGTGTGTGTGTGTGTGTGTGTGTGTGTTATGCACAAGACAGTTTTCCAGTAGAAACAATATTTTTACTTTTTTAAGAGTTTCTGTCATTCATTTCAGTTTGAAACCTTTTTTTTATTTTTTATCTTTATTCCTTTTACCAAGCGCAGCCCTTACACACAAAACGTCCGTCATCTGCCATGCCTGCTAACACCGGCCCATCTGTTATGTACATGTATAAACAAAAACTGTCGGAAAGAGCGAAACGGATGGAAAAAGTATAGTTTCTAAGTCTGATTATGAACATAAGCATTCTTTCCTCCTTTCGTGGGGTTCGATTTTGATTTTAGTGATTTTTCTGCTGGAATTAACAAGTATGGAAGAACGCTGACCCCTTCCCCCCCCCCTCTCTCTCTCTCTCTCTCTCTCTCTCTCTCCCCTTCTTCTTCTTCTCCTTCTTCTTCTCCTTCTTCTTCTTGAAAAAGAGAGAATAAAACCCAAAGGAGCATAATAACATCGCTGCTCATGTGAAGCGCAATAAATGATGCTTACTGTAGACATCGAAACGAAAAAAAAACACTGCATAATTTAGAAATCTTAGATTTTGTACAAAATTGTTATTTGAATTGGGAAATCGTTAAAAATCAAATCTGACCAAACTGATAGCACGACCCTGACTGTTCAAAGACAGTCTGACGTCACCAAGAGCTCTGTCCACGAGTTGTCTCCTCTTTGCCGCATGCATAGTGCAGCTTTTGCTTGGTGTTTCTTTTTTCTGTTCCCTGGTTTTTATCTTGTTATTTCTCTTCCACCTTTTTTCTTCATTTCTCTTGGAGCGTTTTTTTTCTCCTCTTTTATGAACGTTTTGTTTTTCTTCTCCTTATCTTTCTTTTCTCTATGGGTTTCTGCTTTGCTTGTTTGTTTGGTTTTCGGTTATGCATTGGACTGTATACACGACAATTTTCGGTCTGTCTTCTTCTGTCAGTTATTTTTGTTTGTTTGTTTTTTGTTTTTTCTCTCTTTTCTTTCTTTTGTCAATTATTGCTTTTCTCCTCTTCTTTCTACAGTTGTCAGTTTTCTGTGTTTTTCTTCTCTTCTTACTTCTTTTGCCAGATTATGCTTTGGTTTTCTTCTTTTTCCTTGGTAATTTTTTATTCATTTTTTGTTGTTGCTTTTTCTCTCTTCTTTTGTCAGTTTTATTTTCTTATCTTCTTCTCTTCTCTTGTCACTGCTTTTTTTGATAGTGTGTTCGTCTCAATTTACTTGTATTGTCGCTCTTTAGTCGTTCTCTTTTTTATTCTCCTGTTTTCATTTCTTGTTCTTATTCTGTTGCCTACAGTTTTCAGTATTAGCTTCTTTATCATGGCTTCTGCAGTGTGAGCCGCCTGTGTGCATCAGAAGTCTTACAGCTGTCCTCTCTGGGTTCTTAGCTTGTACAACTACACATTCCCTGAAGCTGCAGGCCTTTTTATGGGGTTGTTTTGTGCTTGTTCGGTTTCTCTCTCTCTCTCTCTCTCTCTCTCTCCTCTCTCTCTCTCTCTCTCTCTCTCTCTCTCCTCTCTCTCTCTCTCTCTCTCTCTCTCCTCTCCCTCTCCCTCTCCTCTCTCTCCCCACAGTCTGCTCATGCATGAACACACACATGCGCGCGCGCACACACACGCGCGCGCACACACACACGCACACTGTCTTCCCATGCCTTGCTAATGGGAGCTATTGATTTCCCCAAACTATAAGTATTAGCGTTCCTTTCACTCTCTCTCTCTCTCTCTCTCTCTCTCTCTCTCTCTCTCTCTCTCTCTCTCTCTCTTCTCTCTCTCTCTCTCTCTCTCTCTGCCCTAAAGAGCTACGATGATTATCATGTAGCTTGTCTTCCAAAAAGAAACGCCACCAAAAAGAACACAGCACTTTCCGTCAGGATCGAAAAGGCTTTGGATCAAATGAGTTTTAAGAGTCTGACAGTTCACGACAGTTTATTCCTGCGCGGTGAGACGTCACCGTATGCGTATAATTATCTCACACATACTTCATCGCTTCTCCACTTCTAGAGTCTGAGAGTTCAGAAGAGATTTTTTCTGTTTAATGAGACGTCAAGCAAACAAATCTACCGTGACTTCGCGGTCAAATACTGCAATGCACTACACTACACTACACTACACTACACCCACACCACATTACACCATACTATACTACACTACACTACACTACACTACACTACACTACACTACAATACACTACACTACACTACACTACACTACACTACACTACACTACACTACACTACACTACTCACACTCACTCAGTCCCATGTCCCAAAGGACGTAGGGGGACATGAGAGAAGACGCAACAGAGATCCCCTTCCATGCCTCACGATCCTGCGTGGCTAGTAGGAGGTGTTGTAGGGGTTGGGCGGTCCAGTCTTTGATGTTGTCAACCCATGATTTCTTTTGGCGGCCTCTTCTTCTCTTGCCCTCGACTGTTCCTTGCAGGATGGTTTTTGCTAGGGTGTTGTGTCTTGTGGTGTGACCAAACCACATCAGCTTTCTCCTCTTTATGGTGGAGAGCAAAGGCTCTTGGGGGCCCACACGCTTTTTGATTTCTTCTTTCACATAGTTATTGGTCTTGTGTTCTTTGTATGATATTTTGAGAAGTCTTCTGTGGCACTTGTTCTCGAATGCTTGGATTCTCCTCTCTAACTCTGCTGTCAGAGTCCATGATTCACAGCCATATAGGAGGATAGATATCACGAGGGATTTGTAAAGGTGGTATTTGGTGCCGAAGCTGATGTTGTTGCTTCTGATGATCTTCTCGAGTCTGACTAGAGCAGATGTTGCTGTTGCAATGCGAGCTTTCACTTCATTGTTTGATGTGCCATCTTTTGTTAGGATGGAGCCTAAGTATTTGAATTGGCTCACCTCTTCTAGTGTTTTCTCCATTCATCTTTATTTCCGTGATGTCATTACTTGCGCTGTTGACCATGATCTTTGATTTCTCTGTACTGACCTCCATGCCGTATGCGCTCGCTCGATCTGTTAAATTGTCTGTGAGGATTTGCAGTTCTTGTTTGCTGCTGCCCATGAGGTCAATGTCATCTGCAAATCTGAGGTTGCAAAGGGGTCTTCCACCAATGGAGATGGAAGTGTGGTGGTTTTGCAGTGTCTCTGTCATGATGTTTTCGAGGAAGAGGTTGAAGAGTACAGGTGAGAGAAGGCAGCCCTGGCGAACCCCAACCGTGGTCTTGAAGAACTCGCCCACGTGGTTGTTCATGAAAACTGCACTTTTTGCGTTCTCGTACAGAGCCTTGATGACTTCAATTAGGCAGCTGTCAATGTTGAAGTGCCTGAGTACTTGCCAGAGGCCGTCATGCCATACCCTGTCAAAGGCCTTTTTGAAGTCTATGAAATTGTGGTACAAGTCTTTTTGGTGTTGGAGATGCTACTCTATCAGAATTCTCAGATTGAAAATTTGTTCCATTGTGCTGCGTTTTGGTCTAAAGCCCGCTTGTTCTTCTGCCAGGAGTTTTTCTGCTTGGTTTTTCAGTCTGTTGAGGACTACCTGCAGCATGATCTTGCTAGGATGACTTATGAGACTGATGGTTCTGTAGTTCTGGCATTTCTTGAGGTTTCCTTTCTTTGGCAGGGGTATTACAAGAGACTGTGTCCATTCTTTTGGCCATTCTTTGGTGTCGTGGATCTTCTGACAAAGTTCTGTGAATCGCCTTGCTGTTTCATTCCCTCCATTTTTTATGAGTTCAGCTGGGATGTTATCAATTCCAGGGGACTTCCCCTTCTTCAATTGTTTAATAGCTGCATCTACTTCACACCTTAGTATTGGTGGGTCTTTATCTTGGTGTTCAGGGGGTTTGTCAGAAACTATGTTGGTATCTGGGCGTAGTGGGTAGTTGTACAATCCCTCACAGTATTCTGTCCAGCGTTGGAGGATGGCATTGTTTTCCGTTAAAAGATTTCCTTCTTTGTCTTCAATAACAGAGGCTTTAGGCTGTGTGGTTTTCGTTAGTGCTTTCAAAGTGTCGTAAGCTGTTTTGCTGTTTCCCTTGGTCATTCCAGCTTCGATGTTGTTGCATTGTTCTTCTATCCACCCTTCTTTGGCTTCTCTCATCTTTTTCCTCACTTCTCTGTGGCTATCCATGTACTTCTTGTAAGCTTCTTGACTTGTGAACTTTTGTTTCTTAAGTTCTCTTCTTTTGTCGCAGAGGTCAAGAACCTCATTTGTCACCCAGGGTGTTTCTTTGTTCTGCTTCTTCCTAATGTTTCTTCTGCTGCTGTCGTTAGCACTTCTTTGATGTTGTTGGCCAATGTGTCCACATCATTGTCGATGGCTGTGAGTGCGGCGAACTTTCCTCCTATGTTGGCTTGGAAGATCTCAACCACTGTTGGGTCTTTGAGTTTTTCCAGGTCGAATCTTATACGTGGGCTTTTTGGCTGTTGTTTTGCTTTCAGTTTCAGTCTGATGGTGGTAAGTACAAGGTCGTGGTCACTGCCAATGTCAGCTCCTGGGAATGTTCTTGTGTTTGCCTTGTTTATGCTGGATTTGAATCTTTGGGGTGACAGAATGTAATCAATTTGATTATGAATCAGACCATTTGGTGAGTGCCAGGTTGATGTTCTGGATGGCTTGTGAGGGTGGAGTGTGTTAGCCAAAGTCAGTTTGTGCTTCTTTGCGAATTCCAGCAGCCGCTGTCCTCTGTCATTTGTTTCTCCCAGTCCAAATCGTCCTGTGGTTCCTGCCCAGGTGTCATAGGCATCAGGTCCCACCTTAGCATTCCAGTCGCCTTCCACAATAAGGATGTCTTTTTGGGGCGTTTTGGAGATGACGTTTTCAAGTTCTTCATAGAATTCTTCTATCTGATCATCATCGTAGTCAGATGTTGGAGCATACACTTGGATGATGGTGAGATTCTGGGGTTTTGCAGAAACTCTGATTGAGATGAGTCTGCTGGATACTGGTGTGCAGCTGATGATGCTTGACACAATCTCTTTCCAGACAATAAAGCCTACTCCATGTTGATGTAGTTTCTCTTCTCCGCTGTACCATATTTTGTGGCCGTCTTGCGTGGTTGTTTTCTCCGAAGCCAATCCATCTGACTTCTGCAAGCCCTATGATGTCCCATTTATACCTCTGTAATTCATGTGTAAGTTCCTGTACTCTTCCTGTTTGGTACAGAGTCCTTACATTCCATGTACCAATGGTTGCCCCTTTAGCTGGAAGCTTTAGACTTGGTTCTGCCCCAGTAGCACACTTGTCGCTCCCACCCTGGAGGCTTGCAGTGGGTAGCGCGGTCGTTGTTGATCCGGGCCTTGACCGATCCGGCATGTCTTTCTGTTTTGTTTTTCTCATCATGTCCTTGCAGTGGGCTTGAGGAAGCTTGGTGGCGCCCATCTCCTCTCCAAGACTCCTACTGGTGGATAAGAATGCACCAGCCCCTCACAACGTTTCGCCCGCCAGTAGAAGCGGTTACCGGGGTGTGGGTGGGTTAAGGACCCGGACCCAGAAGTGAGAGTTGAGTGCCAAGTGAGGACCAGTGCTCCCGTCCATCCCGAAGGATGCTACTGCCAGGTTTACAAAGGTACCACCTCTCCTTAAGCACCCCATACACCCCCACTACACTACACTACACTACACTACAAAACACAACACAACACAACACAACACAATACTTGTAACACTGTGTATGCCAGGCATTTTAAGTGGGGGGGGGGGGGACTAAAAACTAAGCATCGATGGAGAAGAAAAAAAAGACTGGATCTCAACCGACTGTAATACGGCATCACAAAAACGATGCTTACAGCACACATTTAGAACAACTGCAAAATGTACAAGTCTGACATTTTTCTTTCTTTAGTGGTATGAAACTGTAGGGGAGATTTTAAAAACATTACATCTAAAAAATAAAAAAAAGTGGGGGGGGGGGGGGAGAGAAGAAGCAGCGACAAAAATGATGACACGACCTTGGCTTTCCAAAGACAGCCTGACATTATCCACGCCTCTGCCTACAATTTTGTCTCCTCTTGCCACAGGCTTACTGCTGCAACTTTTGCCTCGCTTTCTTCTGTCTCATAATTTTATTCCTGTTTTTTTTTTTATTCTTTTCTTTCTCCTTCCTCTTTTTTGGGGGGGTCTTTATTTCTCTTGTCCTTTTTGTCTTTGTTTTTTTTCTTCTAGGAAGATGTTTTGCGTTTTTCACCTGTGTTTCTCTTCTCTTGTCAAATTTGTGCGGGGTGCTTATTCCTCTTTTCTTTCTTTGTAGTCAATTTTTCTGTTTGTTTTTCGTTACTTATTTCTGCTTTCGTTAATTTTTTTTTCTCTCCTCTGCCTTCTTTTATCAACTTTTTTCAATTGTCTTTCTTCTTCCTTATTTCATCATTTGTTTTGTTCGGGTTTTTAAAATTTTCTTCTTTCTTCTTTTCATATTTTTCTCCCTTCTTTTTGTTGTCTTTGTTTTGCTTTCTCTTCTCCCTACTAAAAGTGTTTGTTTGTTTGGGGGAGGGGGAGTGAGTGGGGGGGTCTTTTCTTCCTTCTTTTGTCAATTCCGATTCTGTTTTGTTTTTCTTCTCCTTTCTTTCTTTCTTTTGCCAAAGTTCATTTTTCTTCTATTTTCCCCCTTCTATTAATCAGGTTTTGTCTCCTTGTATTTTTCTTTTCTTTACCGTTTTCAGCAATGTATTCTTCATGGTTTCTGCAGTGTGAGCCGCCTGTGTGCATCAGAAGTCTTACAGCTGTCCTCTCTGGGTTCCTAGCTTGTAACACCACACATTCCCTGAAGCTGCAGGCCTTTTTATAGAGCTGTTTTTGTGCTTGTTTGGGTTCTTTTTTTAACTTTTGTTTCTCTCTCTGTGTGTCTCTCTGTGTCTGTCTGTCTGTCTGTCTGTCTGTCTGTCTGTCTGTCTGTCTCTCTCTCTCTCTCTCCTCTCTCTCTCACTCTCTCTCTCTCTCTCTCTCTCTCTCTCTCTCTCTCTCTCTTTCTTTCTTTCTTTCTTTCTTTCTCTCTAGCTCTGTTCAAGACAATCATGCTTTATTGAGCCGACATGACGACAACAGAGACAGACAGACAGACAGACAGACAGACAGACAGAGACAGACAGAGAGTGAGTGAGAGAGAGAGAGAGAACCCGAACTCGAATGATTTATTCACAAAAAGGCCATTGGCCGATACATGAAGGGGGTTGCCAAACTGCTTAGTATTTTGGTGTGGAATAAAAGACAACAGTAATAACAACAGTAAAATTATTGTATAGCAACAAAATCAGTAGCAAAAAATACGAGATGATAATAAAGTATCTCTTATTCTAAAGGTTTTACACAAATATAGAGTGAGGCTGCGCATAACCTCAGGCTGACTTGATGCCATGAGAGAGAGAGAGAGAGAGAGAGAGAAGAGAGAGAGAGAGAGAGAGAGAGAGAGAGAGAGAGAGAGAGAGAGAGAGAGACAGACAGACAGACAGACAGACAGACAGACAGACAGACAGACAGACAGACAGACAGACAGACAGACAGACAGACAGAGATAGAGACAGAGAGAGTCAGGAAGAATGAAATTCCCAAGGCTGCTTTTATATCAGCATAATACAGAATACTGTGACTGTAAGGACATTTCACGTATTATTATTGCTACTACATTTGAAACTTGTGGAGAAATAAAGTAATTCCTATGTCATAATCTATAGAAGTGGGTCCGTGCGCGAGCGGCATAAACCCTTACACGCACGCACGTGTGCATGAACGCGCGCGCACAAAGAGAGAGACAGGCGCACAAAGAGAGAGAGAGAGGCGCACAAAGAGAGAGAGAGGCGCACAGAGAGAGAGAGGCGCAGAGAGAGAGAGAGAGAGAGAGAGAGAGAGAGAGAGAGAGAGAGAGACAGACAGACAGACAGACAGAGAGCGGGCGGGCGAGCGAGCGAGCGAGAGAGAGAGAGAGAGAGAGAGAGAGAGAGAGAGAGAGAGAGAGAGAGAACTCGAACTCGAACTCGAAAGGTTTATTCATGAAAAAAGGCCATTGGCCCATACATGAAGGGGGTTGCCGAATAACGATAACGAAAATTGCTTTAAGCTGACACACGACGCTATTCCAAGCCATGGAAACCACAGCATCGATTAGTAATGTACATCGAGACACAAACTCTTTACTGTCCAGATATGTTACGGCATTCCGATCCTTTCTTTCTCCAGTCTTAGTCACACACACACCCTTAGGTCTAGGCTAGGCCTAGCCAAGAGACTGCTGTAATAGGTCTCTAAGTGTCGCTAAGTCCCTTGAAGCACACGATAGGGTCTCCGTGTGTAGTGTGTTCTGGATACGCTTCCCATTCCGCAAACTGGCGAGTTTGACACGTTCCTCTTTCAGCATGTTTTTTTCTTGCTGTTTGACAAACCAGTACACACATACTGGCTCAGTGTCTGGTTGGCATGCGCACTGGATCACAATGTCGTCTGACTCACACGTCACAATATCTTCACCGTCTGAATGATGTAGCAAGAGAGAGAGAGAGAGAGAGAGAGAGAGAGAGAGAGAGAGAGAGAGAGAGAGAGAGAGAGAATGAACGCACGTACGTTTGGAAACACCGCCATGATTAGACATGAAGAAGATGACAAGGAAGAAAAAGAGCACGGCAGAAACAAAAAGATAGATAGAAAAGAGGGAGCTTGTTGCACAGAAGTTTTTAGAAGCTGGGAATGCTATTTACATGGACAGACTCCCAGCAACTCCACTAAAAAATGCATCTTATGTTTAAAGAGTATCTGCTTCAAATTACAAAAATTGTGCGAGGGCAAAAAACCCCAACTTTACAACATTTTCCATATTTGTGACTTTGCAATCCAGAAGAAGAAGTTACACCAAGAAAGAGGAGCCAATTGTTGTGACGATGCATGGAATTTTTCTCGATCAAATGCGTTTGAAAATTAAAACCAAAATGGAAAAACGAAAACAAATTCCAGCATTCAAAACAACAAGCTGAAAATAAAAATAAATAAACATAAAGGCACGTGCCCAAAGGATTTCAAACAGTATGGAAGCAAATATTCCACTTAGATTCAAAGATTCAAAGCAAGGACAAATGTAATGGATACGTTCGGTGTAGTAACAAAAAAAAATCACAGCAGCATAGATATGCAGACTTTTTGGGGTTCTGGTTTGGTTATATTATAGTCCCGGTGGAACTATCCTAGTTAGGGACTGTAGTAACCGCAACTTCTCACCCTTTTGGCGCCGCGGGCGACCCTAAAAATAGACGCCCAATGTTGGGAATGGATACCAATCTAAAGCAATGCACTCACTCACTCACTCTCTCTCTCTCTCTCTCTCTGTCTCTCTGTCTCTCTCTGTCTCTCTGTCTCTGTCTCTCTCTCTCTCTCTCTCTCTCTCTCTCTCTCTCTCTCTCTCTCTCTACTGCATACAACCTCGCGCGCATGCACACACACACACACAAACGCACGCACGCACGCCTGAACATGCTTGAAGACGCATGTAATCAAAACTACTGACTTTGTCCCAGAAAACATACTGCACTCCATTTGCCTTTATAACCTCTAACGTCGTCAAACAAATCCGATTTAAGCTGATTAAAACCGCTTCCCTTCTTCATATAACTTGCTAATGGAGGCTTTCAACCTTCACAAGCCATCGCATGTTTACCCTCCTTTTACCATCTTAGCTTTCAAAGTTCAGAATGATACAAAGTCTTACGTTTGCATTTTGTGTTTCGGAGACGATTTTGCATGTTTCAGAAAATAAGACATCAATTTTGAATCGATTTTACGGTTCAAAGTCAATTTTGATATCTCTGTGGGTTGTCTTGCTGACAAGAGAATTGTCACCAAAAAGGTCCCATTTTTTTCAATAAAAGTTTTAGGACATAATAGCAGCAAAGCATACGCAAAGCAAAACGACTAAATCAGCCACAGTTCAGACAGTAGAAAAATAGAGGAAGGACGACATGCCAAGGACAAGCGGCCCAAAATCAGTTTCAAGTAAAATGACAACTGTATTCACTCAAGAGTACACCAGTCCACGCACAAAACAACATACGCTCCCTGCCAAATCTATCTACAGGTAAAAGTACAGAAAAAATGCATACTTGACATGGTGTCAAAAGTTTTCAAGGGAGTGTCTTCATAGAATGACATAGCAACAGAATGTTCTGCTGTTTCGTTGCTTTTGATAATTCAAAATTATAACAATTATCACTTTCTTTTATATATACACTTTGTCATGTTTTTTCTACGCCAGCCCTGCTTTCAAACAGTTGGTTGTACCTACAACAAATTGTCACACTATTGAGTCTTGTGCAGTACTTACGACGTTGTATCCAAAATAACACCATTTTTGTTTTCTTTTCAATGACCAGTCAGGTCAAAGATGTTACCGTCTAATTCACTTCACTTAATTCACTTCCTGATGATTCACTGAGACTCTGCATTTTAGGTTGGTTTTATTTCGTGTGTCTAACTCCGGCAAGTTAAAGCTGATGCAGCTCTCCCCTCCTACAATGGCAGACTAGATGTTGGATATAGTTATAACTATGCCTCCAGCCACATCTGGTCTAACTCCTTTGAAGAATGTATGGGTTTGTAAACATATTACACGCAAAGCTACACACACGCGTTAAAAAAGCGAACTTGGTTAACAATCTCCTTCAAAAGACCTTTTAACGAAATGCCGTCTGAATCAATTTTAAATCGAGGAGAAAGTCCCTCAACTCTTAAACAAACCTGGAAAATAAATCCAACTTCTACAAACAGGTGATACTAAAAACGAATATGGTTCTCTTAGGCTTTAAGAAAGAAGTGTCGCCGTTTTCAAGTCATCGAAGAAAGCAGCAGTTTATCAGGGACCCTGTATACCAAATGGCCTTCGTGTGAGTGACACGTACCCGGTCTCCACAGCGATATCAGCCTTCACTCCAGTCTTTTCTTTGCATTTTCCTCTGGCATTTTTTTTTCTATTTTGATGAGATTTGTGTCTTCTTTTTCTGTTATTTCTTTTTTCTTCTCTACTCTTCTGTCCCGTGTTTTTTCTAAAAAGGTTTCTGTGATTTGGACGGGGCCACTCTCTGCATTGAAAGTTTTACAGTTGCTCTTTCCAGCTTTTAGCTTTCAAAACCGCACTCCCCCGGAGCCATGTTGCTTTTTCGCTACAGGTTTTTTTTAGTTGTTAATTTTTTGTCTCCCCTCGTGCCTGGTCGTCACTCAGGTTTTTAACGTAATATCACACACACACACACACACACACACACACACACACACACACACACACACACACCACACGCACACACACCACACACACACAAACCATACACACACACCATACCACAGCACACCACGCACGCACGCGCACACACACACACACACACACACACACACACACACACACACACACACACACACACACACACACACACACACACACACACACACTGCACCTGCACATATGTACACGTACGTTATGCATACGGTATGGATGCATATACTTGTTCTCGATTCTTAAAAGTAATATTAACCACTACCGTCCACTACTACAGCATATCAGATCGACAAAAACAGCCGGAGAAAAACGCCCCTTCTATCTCACTACCTTGCTAACAGATGCTATTCCCATGGAGTTAACATCAGTGCTGACTCCACTCTCCCCCAAAGTCCTTCGAATGAGACTATAAACCGAGGCCCCGTGTGTGAACGCACGCAGAACATCTTGCGCACACGTTAAATCTTGTTCCGCTTTTCGTAAGAGTAGGCCATCGTGTGCCGGTGGGAACAGATGATATTTACACAACTGCCTACACACGGGGACTGGATGTAAAAAAGTACAAGAGTGTTTATCCCATTATCCTCGATATAAAAGAATAAAAATTTTAAAAAATAAATAGATTAAAAAAAGTGTCAACACACCTTCAATCGCTAAGCATCCTTTTCTGACCCCGGAGGCATGAGGCAACTGCAATTAGCAATAATCCGACATTCGTGTTTGGTGATTTCATAAAAAGGACCAAGCTTTTGGATCAAAAAATGAAAAATTTCAACTGTTTGCAGTTTCTGTTGGATGTCATGGAGACAGAGAATTATAGGGAGAGGAACATCAATGCCTGTGACAATAACAGGGATTATATCACAATTAAAATGCAAATTTTAACAAGAAAACAAAAATGATCAGTCTCAAACAAAGTTTGAAGAGTCAATTCAAACGCTTGTAGCGCAGAAAATCAGAGAATAAAATATCAAGGATTCTTGAAACAAAATGAATACCCCCTCCAATGACTTATGTTAAGAAATCATGCACAAATGCGCACACAAGCACATATGTCAAGGCAACTAGATTATATTTTATATATATATATATATATATATATATATATATATATATATATATATATATATATATATATATATATATATATATATATATCATGACGGAAAAGAAAACACATAGTACATATAGTTGTATTGAAGTGTTACACTGAACAGGTGTTTCTTCGAAAGTCATACGACTACAAAGCATTTTTCGTATTCAAAATAATGATTATTGCTTTAACATTTACACCATTTAACTTGATTCCTGAACTTTATTTGAATTAACAAGGGAGTTTTTTGCTAACTTTATTCACAGTCCTACAGTTGGTCAGATTTACAAAATCTAAACATTAAAAACTCACATTATTTCTGTTTTGTTTCCAGTGAAGGGACAAGCTAATAATGCAATGTGTCAACTGACTGAGAACGCAAAGTGTCACTTGTATACACCCCCAGTGTAACTGTTAACCGCTGCTTTCTCTTTCCCATGTTGGAGAGGCAGAGTGAATTAGAACAGGGGTTACTGGGCCAAGCCAGCCCCAAAGACCCTGACATGATCAGAAACCTGTCTATAAAATGTCTACCCCACTGGCATTCTAGGGGTCATCACTGCTAGTATAATAGGCCTCCGCTCCTCCCTTTCTATACTGTGTCCCTTGCCTTCTTATTCTCAATACTGACCTTCGTTTTTTAAATTTTTTTTCAAGCTGGATTTTAGGGGTCACCTCCACGCTTCAAAACTGACAGGTGCCCTCTTTCTCTCGGTTCTTAGCATTAAATGCGCATTGCCTGGAGCTATGTATAGTGGTTGCCTTGATATATTTTGTGTGTGTGGTGTTTATTTTTGGGGTTGTTCAGTTCATCTCTCTCTTTCTCTATCTGCCTGCCTGCCTGCCTGCCTGCCTGCCTGTCTCTCTCTCTCTCTCTCTCTCGTCTCTCTCTTCTCTCTCTCTCTCTCTCTCTCTCTCTCTCTCTCTCTCTCTCTCTCTCTCTCCTCTCTCTCCTCTCTCTCAACACACACGCATTCACACAGACACATTGACTCACAGACACACCTACGTCCGCGCACCCACACATACATGCATGCAAACCTAGAACATACTCGCAGACACATTATCAAAATATCACTGGTTTTGTCAAGCAAAACAATACTGCACTCCAGCTATACTTTTATGACTTTTTCTGTTGACATGGAAGGCTGATTTAAGCTGATTTAAAACCACTTTCTCTCTCTTCGTCACAAACATTGCTAATGGATGCTTTCAATCTTAACAAGCCGACACATGCTTACCTCCCTTTTACCAGCCTTCCCTTCAACAATTAGAGTAATACATAGTTCTACAGTTTTGTTTCTGTTTTCAATAATTTGTTTTTATTCCTCAATGGTAGACAATTCACTTTGAATCAAATTTACTGTTTTAAATCAATTTTACAATGTTGATGTGTCTATGATTTGCCATACAGATAAAACAATTGATACAAATAGCACTTTGTATTTTGGGACAGTAAATGCGTTTCTATTTTAGCCTATTCTATTATACAAGAAACATTAAACAAAATAAAGACAAAAACAATAACAGCCACAATTTCGAGAAAAAGAAATAAATGCTTTTTTTGCACGAAGGGTAAATTTTAGCTCAAACACGAAGCACTTATTGGTTTGAAATAGATCTTTATTCAGAAAACATGGCTAGGACATCTCTATATTCTAATTTTATTTATTTTATATCTAGGATAATGGAATAAGTACTCATGTACTTTTTTACATCCAGTCCCCGTGTATATGCAGTTTTGTAAGTCTTGTCATCTATTCCCACCGGCACACAATGGCCTACTCGTACGAAAAGCGGAACAAGATTTAACGTGTGCGCAAGATGTTCTGCATGTCTACACAAATTGAGAGCAACAGCAGGAAAACAGCTAATGGCATGGCATGCTCGAAGCACTAACTGATGATGTAACGGTTATGATCAACATAAAAAGTGTCCCCTTTAAAGACCCACATTTTGTCACACAAATTTGTGTACATAGTTGAAACAGTACTTCTACAAGTTTAATTGGTAAAAGACATTCTAAATGAGTGTGAATGTCGACTGAAATTAGTTTGGCTATATAATACAACAGGAATTTGTTTTATAGAAGACTGACACCGTCTACCTTTTTCTAGATATTTATACAGTTTTTTGTTAAATTTCTCTGCTCCAGTTCTGAATCAGGCATGTTGGTTTCACCTTAAACAAAATAGTCGTACGACCATGTATTTTATATTGTTTATTATATCTGATTCAATCGTTTCACGGTGTCACTTTTTTCTTAGTTGGTAGACAGATCAATCGACATTTTTGACTTTTTTCTTTTAACAACCTGAAGATTCACGTGGGAACCATATCCAGTGAAGTTCCATGCAATATATCTAACCTGGGCAAGATAATCCTTATAGAACCAACTATTTCCAGATTGCACATTGCGTGCTGCGTGTAATTATTTGTGTCATCTATGCCACTGACCTAATGGTCTGCGAACGATTAATGGATTTTAAACAGATGTGCAAAGCTATACTCACGTTAAAAACACAAACTTGCTTTATAATCTCATCCCAAAGAACTTTCAGGGGATTTGGCACCCAAACTTATGTTAAATCCTGGGGGGAAATCCTTCAACTCTTTAAGAGACTAGAAAAATAAAGTAAAATAAATTTTCTACAAATAGAAACTACTAAAAGTGAAGCCATTTCTTTCAGACGCTTTAAGAACAGTAGATAAAGGCTCACTGTGGTCATGTCATTTAGAAAAGAGTTTATCAAGGACCCTGTCCACCAAATGCCCTTCTTGTAACCGTCACACACGCCAGGTCATCACAACTACATCAGTCTTACCTCTCGCTTTTTTGTTCTTTTCCATTCACATTCGTGCCTTCCTTTACAGCCTTTCTGCTTTTCTTCTCCACTCGTCTGTCTCATGTGTTTTTTTCTAGAATGGTTTCTGTGGTTTGGACGGGACCACTCTATGCATTGAAAGTTTTACAGTTGCTCTTTCCAGCTTTTAGCTTTCAGAACTGCACTCCCCAGAGCGATGCTGCTTTTTTGCTGCAGTGTTTGGGCTTATTTGCTTTTTGTCGCCCCGTGTGTCTGGTCGCAACTCGCAGTCTTAAGAATTGTGCAGGCGCGTGCGCACATACGCGCGTGCACACGCATACAGATATATATATATATATACATACATACACACACATGAACATTTAACAACACATCCACGCACGCACACAAGCACAAACACAAGCACAAGCACAAGCACACACACACAACACACACACACACACACACACACACACACACGCGCGCACACACACACGCGCACACACACACACACACACACACACCACACACACACACACACACACACACACATACACACACACACACACACACACGAATATGCGCGCCTGCAATATACAAATGTGCATGAACATGATGCATACAGATGCATATACTTAAGATATTCTTTGTTCTTAAAAAAATCTTTATATGAATGTGTTTATATATATATATATATATATATATATATATATATATATTATATATATATATAGTGTGTGTGTGTGTGTGTGTGTGTGTGTGTGTGTGTGTGTGTGTGTGTGTGTTGTGTGTGTGTGTGTGTGTGTGTGTGTGTATGTATATATGTATGACCCTCCAATGGTCCCTGCTGCCTGTCAGACCCACAAACAAATTGAATAAAACCTCGCCCTTCTTTCCTGTATACTGCAACTACTATGGGCTGTCAGTGTCAACACACCTTGAAATACCTAACCGTCCTTTTCTGAATCCGCAAAAAGCAACTGCCAATATCAATAATCCAACATTCGTGTTTGCGATGTCATAAAAATGGCCCATGCTTTAGGAGCAGAAAATGAACCGATCTTCAGTTGTTTTCAGATTCTGTTGGTTGTCATGGAGACAGAAGAGTAATCGGGAAAGGAATATTAATGCCTGCGGCAATCACAGGGATTATATCAAATGAAAAGCAATTCTTAACACGAAAACAAAAATGATTAGCTTCAAGCAAGCCATGTTTGAAGAGTCAATTCAAATGTCTGTTTGCAAAGGAAATGAAAGGAGATCAAAATACAAAGCACATAATATCAAAGGCTTTCAAGATAACAAAATTACATGAAGGAACACTCCACCCTTTATAACAAATGAATCATCCACAAACGTGCACACAAACGCATATGTAAAGACAACAGGAATTACAAAGAGAAACTAACCTGTCATGCATATCAAGACGTGAAAGGAAAGGAATATTGAATTGTTTTGTGCTGTGTTGTGTTGCGTTGCATACCACTTAAAGCCATAGCAGATTACTCTGCGTGAATTATGGAGACCCCACCCCCACCCCCCCGGAAAGCACATAGCCACAAGAGCAGCGCTACCCATTACTGTTTTTGTTTCTTTTCCTCTCTGCATGGTATTTGTTTCCCTATCAAAGTGGCTAGGTTTTTTTCAGAATTTTGCCAGGGCATCTCTATTGTTGCCGTGGGTTCTTTTACGTTCGCTAAATGCGTTCTGCGCGTGGACCTCGGTTTATCATCTCTAAAGTCCGAGTTCTCTTCATTTAGAGTCTTTTCTTTTTAGGAAGAGACGAGTGAACTATACACTCTTTCAACTGACTGGGTGAAAAAAACTATAACTTTAATACATGTATATGTGATGCCACAATGCATCCTTTTCTTTCCCATGTTTATGAGGCACAGTGAATCAGAACAGCGTCAGTGTGGCCAACTTAGTCCAAGAAACCCCGACATTATCAGACACGTACCTGTCTATAAAATGTCTACCCCACTGGCGCTCTAAAGGTCATCACTGCTACGGTAACAACCTTCATTTCTTTTCTTCGTCCTTTCCATAGTTGTCCCTTACTTTCTCCTTCT
This sequence comes from Stramonita haemastoma, assembly GCA_030674155.1. Lineage (NCBI taxonomy): Eukaryota > Metazoa > Mollusca > Gastropoda > Neogastropoda > Muricidae > Stramonita > Stramonita haemastoma. Next base: position 7,907,718 of record CM060321.1, on the reverse strand, counting down.
CGATCCTGGTCTGTGATGATTTGTTCTTCTTTTGTTTTGTTTTTTCTGCTTGTGTTTGGGACCACTTCTATGCATCAGAAGTCTGACAGAGGCTCTTTTCCAGCTTTTAGCGTCAAGTGCACACTCCATGAAAGTGCAGTGCTTTTTTTATATTGTGTTTCGCAATTAATTTTGTGCTTGTTTGACTTGTAATTACCTCACTCCCCCTCCCTCCCTCCCTCCCTCCCTCTCTTCTGCTGTCTCTCGTCTGTCTGTTGTCTGTCTGTCTGTCGTCTGTCTGTCGTCGGTCTGTCGTCGTCTCGTCGTCTCGTCGTCGTCGTCTCTCTCTCTCTCTCTCTCTCTCTCTCTCTCTCTCTCTTCTCCTCTCTCTCTCTCTCCTCTCTCTCTCTCTCTCGATTCTCACACTTTCAGCTAATTCTTTTCCTTTTCTTTCCTCAACTAGAGCTCCAAGATTTTGGTAAGCACGGCTTTTGCCAGCTACAGCTATCAGCTGCATTTTGACTTCGAGGATAGGTCATTAAAATAATCAATTATCACACACACCACACACACACGCACACACACACACAACACACACACACACACACACACACACACACACACACTCAACATACACACAAAGCTTATCAAAACAACAGATCACAATCATAGGCTGTTTCTCCCTATCCCCCCCCCCCCCATCTCAAACGTCCTCAAAAACTGAAATGGGTTTTTTGTTGTTGTTTTTCTGATAGCGTCTCATGCTTCCTGAATTGACAGGGAATCAATTGTTACCATTTTCAAAGTCACGACAGGTTGTCACACAGATAGAAGAATCGTCATGTAAAGGGCGTTTACTTTGTGACATGTCAAATGTTGATGTATCAAGAACTGAAATTCCTCACCAACGAAAATTATGATAAAAGTAACATTTTTTTTTTTAAAAACGACATATACAAAAACAAACACGAATTATTTGTTGCTTACGGAGCAAAAAAAACTGATTTGATTTATATCTTTATACTGAGCAGCATAATCATACTGTCAACAGATGTAAAATTTAGAGCACCATTCTGTACAACACAAAAAGTGCATTTCACACAGCAAACGTGCACCCATGTGTGAGAGATTCGTGGGTGAAAAGAAAAGACCAATCCTGTCAAATACATATCAGCCAAAGTACAGATACGCAAGAGATTAAATATAAAACATGTATACATCATATGAGAAATGTGACAAAACACTTTTTGTCAGAATCATGTTAACATTTTTTTTTAATTCCAGCACTTTGTTCCAAATTGAGCCTAGTCATTGTTTTGCACATGTTTGGGCTTTCCATTGGTTTTAATAGTACAATTATACAATCATGCATTTTACCATATTTAAGAGATCAAACCCTAAAAATAAACGCACCTTTTAGTTTTTGATATTGGGGTTTTCTTAGTTCAATATCAGATCGTTTCACTTCTGTTCATGCTACTAACAGCAAACCCGAAAGCGAAAGCTATTTCAGAGCTGTTACCCTGTAAAGGTCACGGTGGTCATTCTGCCATCTTTCAGTGAATTGGATAAGCAAAAATCAAAACTTGTTTTCCATCTCTGGAACAAAAGTGAGTCTCTTTTTTCAGGTTACCTTGGAGGCAGACTGAAGATAAGATCACCTTACTGAGTCAGACTGAAGTAGATCACTAGCTATCAGACTGAAGATAACGTCACCGGGTATACCTGAGATAACGCACCTGTCTGAGTCAGACTGAAGATAACGTCACCCTGCTGAGTCACACTGAAGATAACGTCACCCTGGCTGAGTCACACTGAAGATAACGTCATCCTGGCTGAGTCAGACTGAAGATAAGATCACCCTAGCTGAGTCAGACTGAAGATAACGTCACCCATGAGTCAGACTGAGAACGTCAACTGCTGATTACACTGAAGATAACGTCACCCTGCTGAGTCACTGAAGATAGATCCTTAGCTGAGTCAGACTGAAGATAACGTCACCTAGCTGAGTCGACTGAGATATCGTCAACCTGGCTGAGTTACACTGAAGATAACGTCACCTGGCTGAGTCACACTGAAATAAGATCACCTTAGCTGAGTCAGACGAAGATAAGTCACCTGACTGAGTCTCGAAGACAGCAAACATGATCAAACACCATTCCTAATTCCCTCGCCAGTGGCACTTCGCGGTTTACTATACCATGGTATTTCCTTCTCTGCTCTTTCTTTCTCGCTTTCCTTCTTATTTTTCACTTTTTCTCTTCTGTTTCTATTTTATTCTGTGTTCCTCTTCTTTCTCATCTTCTACAAATGTGGTTCTTTTTGTCCTTGTTAATATGGTTTTCTGCTCGATATGTTTTTTGTGAGGTTTCTGTACCCTTCAGGAAGTTTGCAAAAAGGATCAGATATATCGAGATATGTGTGCGGAAACTTTTTTTCTTTAAACTGATGCCAGATGCTAAACTTTTGAATTTACACTTTTAATGCGAATGAATGTTCCACGCTTCAATACAGTTCTGGTTTTGTTCCTTCCTGCCCGCCAACTGTGAACTCCATATCAGAACTCCTCCTCCTCCTCCTCCTCTCCTGCTCCTCCTCCTTTCACTTTCATCTCGTAAAAGGTCAAGATTCAAGATTCATTTCAAGATTTAATTCGCCTTTGACCCCTCTTCGGGCAGGGAGGATTTCAGAAAACAAAATCAACTGTAACATACAGAAATCACTCGTGTCAATCTTTCCATAGAGTAGGAAAACAAACTTCAAACTGTGTTCATCTATAGGGTAGACAGGAAGCACATTCTTTCCATGACTAAAACCTGGAATGGCCACCACAGATAGCATCACTCTAGCTGTGTCAGGCCTGCATTATCAGGGGGTCTGGAGACGCTATTCACAAAGTGCTTTCCCTTGCTGCAAACACTTTCTATGATTTTACCCTGATTTTTCCCCTTCTCCCTTTCCCGTTTTTTTCACTCCTGTCTCTGCCTTTTTTTTTCTTGTCCTTCTCTTTTTTCGTCCTTGTCATCTGCATATCTGTCGTCTCCATTCGTCTTCTTTTAACCCGGTTTTTTCTGCCAGGTTTCTTTCAATAGAGCCTGTAAAACCTCCGTGCATCAGAAGTCTTACATTGGGCTTTTCTGAGCTCTAGCTTTTAAGACCGTGCTCTCAAGAGTGACGCCTTTTTGCTAGATTTTTTGTGTGTTTAATTGATTTTGTTCTCTCTCTCTCTCTCTCTCTCTCTCTCTCTCTCTCTCTCTCTCTCTCCTCTCTCTCTCTCTCTCTCTCTCTCTCTCTCTCTCCTCTCTCTCTCTCTCTCTCTCTCTCTTCTCTCTCTCTCTCTCTCTCTCTCTCTCTCTCTCTCTCTCCTCTCTCTCTCTCTCTCTCTCTCTCCTCTCTCTCTCTCTCTCTCTCTCTCTCTCTCTCTCTCTCTCTCTCTCTCTCTCTCTCTCTCTCTCTCTTTTCCCCTTTATACTTTTAGATAAATTCACACACACACAACACACACACACACACACACACACACACACACACACACACACACACACACACACACACACATACACACACACTCACACACACAAATACACACTTAACCATAATCAATTGAACCTACTGACATTTTTTTTTACATATTTTTATTTTGAAAATAAGCTTAGTCATAAAAACAATGTCCCTTCTTTCCTTGGGAAAAAAACACATTCGTACCGTGTACGTATACAATTTGTTAATTGGTTCTAGTCTAGAAATTTTGCTCTTTTTTTCTTTCAATAAAAATCAATTCATTTCATTTCATGTTGCCTATTGCCCAACCAACCGTCAAAGCTATATCAATGCTATCATCCCCTTAAAGATCAAAACACACAGGCGGTTCTTCAAAAGACTGGAAAATCCACTACAATCATGCTGTTTTGAGCCCCACCGATCGCAGACAACATATCGAGGAGATCATTCAGTTACACTTAAAAATCTCAAATCTGAACTGTGCAGCTATAATTCTACAGATTTTAAAGGGTTTATACTAACACTTTTACCGTTTTTTGTATCAACGCCCTTGTCAACCATAAGAGCCAACTGGGAAAGGAAAATTCATGTTGTAATCATCTCTGAGGCAAGGAAAAAACTCTGTCTTGCGAAGATTAAAACTGGAACTGACACCTAAGATAACATCATCCTAGCGGAATAATTCAAAGATGCTCTGACGTCACGAGCAATCCAATTTCTTCATGTGCGTTGTCACACCAAGAAAAAAAACAGGACAGCAATCAGGTAATCCTCCAACAGACTGCAAAGGTGAATATTTCAATCATTTTCCTCTCTAGCGCAGCAGTGAAGCTTTTTTTCTTTTCTTTCAAAGACGACTACTGGAATAAAGACTGAAGAAATAACATCATCCCTGCCCAGTCACACAAAGAGGACCTGACATTATCAGCAGCCCAGTCCCTTCCCTTGAGCTGTCACTCCCTGAAAAGGTCACAGCTGTCCGGCCATTTCTGAGCAGACTGGAAAAGCAGAGTCTTCTTCATCTCCAGAGGAAACTTAATCCCTTTCTTACAAAAACTAAAACTGGAATTAAGACGTAAGATAGCATCATTCTAGCCGAGTCATTCAAAGAGGAACTTTTTTTTCTTTTTTTTCTTTTATTCCTTTATATCGAGGATAAAAGGCATCACTCTTGAGAGCGTGGTCTTAAAAGCTAGAGCTCGGAAAAGCCAAATGCAAGACTTCTGATGCTTTTTTACATCCAGTCTCCGTGTGTATGCAGTTTTGTAAATGTCATCTGTTCCCACCGGCACACAATGGCCTACTCTACGAAAAGCGGAACAGGATTTAACGTGTGCGCAAGATGTGCTGCGTGCGTTCGCACACGGGGCCTCGGTTTATAGTCTCATCCGAAAGACTTCTGGGGAGAGTGGAGTCAGCACTGATGTAAACTCCAGAGGAAAAATCCCCTCGACCGGGAATCGAACCCGGGTCGTCAAATTGCGAGCGCAATGTTCTGACCACTAGGCTATCCCGTCCCTGACATTATCAGCAACCCAGTTTTCTTCCCTTGCGCGGTCACTCTGTAAAAAGATAAACGGCAATCACCACGCCATCCTTCAACAACACTGCGAAAGTGAATTCTCCTTTTATCCCCAAAGCAAAAGACAGTCTCGTTCTTTCTTCAAAGATTAAAACTGGAATCCGAGACATTCAAAGAGGACCTGACACTACCAGCAATCCAGTTTGTTTTTTCCGTGAGCTGTCACCTCAAAAATAAAAGTCCGGTACTCATACTTCCCTTCAACATGCTGGAAAGGTAAGCTATAATATTTATTTCAATCTCTGGTTCAAAAGTAAAGCCTGTTCTTTCGAAGACTGTACTGGAATGAAGGTGAAGAATCATTCAATCTCTGGTTCAAATATGCCTGTTCTTTCGAAGCTGTACGGAGAAGGTGAGAAGCTGCATCACCTTAGTCGAATCTTCCTAAAGCCTGACATTATCAGGGACTGTGTTCACGAAATGTCTTCCCTCGCCAATAGCGTTCCCCTAAACCT
>CM060321.1:7884701-7897201 GCA_030674155.1 Stramonita haemastoma | reverse complement strand
CATAAAAGAATAAATTTACGATACCGATACATAGATAAGAAAATCAAACGGTCAAGCTTATTCCACGGATAATATCAAAGGAACGAAAGGCTTCAAAAGATACAGGGAAAAGAAATGTGACGGGGGAGTGGGAGTGTGGAAGACGCTCTCTGGTCAGCTTTACTGGGTCAAAGAAGAATATGAACAAATCTGGTGTTTAAAAGGAACAAAACTGAAGAGAAGGGACACGGGTACAGGGACTGCAATTCCCGTTACAACATACCGCATAGTGACAATAGTGAAGACTGAACGATAAACAGGGAACGTAAGAAGTCCTACACTAATCAAAGAATGGAATTCTTATATCTCTCTCTCTCTCTCTCTCTCTCTCTCCTCTCTCTCTCTCTCTCTCTCTCTCTCTCTCTCTCTCTCACTCTTCTACTCTTCTCTTTCTTTCTTTCTTTCTCTCTCCTCTCTTCTCCCTCCTCTTCTTCCCACAAGGCAATTCACGCAAATACACACGCGTGCTTACAAACAGGAAAACGCAGAGAGGAACATAACAAAAAATAATAATCAAACACACAAAACACAACAGCAGCACGCAGACGCGCACACAGCAAACACAAACAAACAACAACACACACAACACACACACACACCACAACACACACACACAACATACACACGGGCCGCGCGCGCGCGCGGAAAGGAGGATAGAAATAAGAGGGAGAGAGGGAGGGGGAGAGGAGAAAGAGAGATGAGAGAGAGAGAGAGAAGACAGACAGACAACAGACAGACAGACAGACAGACAGACAGACAGACAGACAACAGACAGTCAGAGACCACGTCGCAGGACAGCGACAGACGAAGAATATGGATAGAGAAAAGAACGGAAAAAGAAAGGACAGCGGACAGAAAACACAGAGTCAAAGAGAGAGTGGAGAAAGAAGAACGGAGAGAGAGCAAGCAGTATTGACTGCTGTGTCTCTCTCTGCATCTGTTGGTTTCGTTGTATCTGTAATGTCCTATCACTACTTGGTGAGATAGACAACAGCATGATCATCTTCATTGCTTCATTATGTCCTCAGCGACTTCTCTCTTTCTTTCAGAATATAATAATAAAAAACTAAGAAATATAATAATAATAACAATATAAAGATAATGAGAAAGATCAAACGGAGAGAAGAATTATACCTCTCACTTATCTGTTGGTATCGATGTGTGTATGCGCGTGTGTGTGTGCGTGGTGCGTGCGTGCGTGCGTGCATGCATGCATGTGTGTGTGTTCATTTGTATCATATGTTTTTGTTATTCTTGCGGTGTTTTCTTTCATTTTGATGGCTAATGAAAAACAAGTCGTTGTAACTTAATCTATTACCCTCGTGAAATCAAATTACGTTTGCATTTGCCAACGAGAGAAAGAGAGAAAAAGAATAAGAGAGAGAGAAACAGAGACAGAGAGACAGACAGAGACAGACAGACAGACAAACAAAGAGACAGAGACAGACAGACAGAGGAAGACAGACAGAACAGACAGACGGAGACAGAGATAGAAACAGAGAGAGCGACAGAGACTGCAACAGAGACAAAGCAGAAAAAAAGTCGTCCAAAGAAAGACCGAAACACAGCAGAGATGACAAGAATAGAACACGAGCGGTAAGTACACACAAAGAAACGATGAAAAAGAAAGACAGCGACAGAAACACACAAGTCTACACACACAAGAGAGTGGAGAAAAGACAGAAAGGAAGAGCAAGCAAGCCCCAGGACAAACTGACAGACACAGACAGACAGACAGCAGGAGAACAAAAACCGTCAAAACAAACAAACAAAACACAGCAGAGATGACGAGAGAGTAGAGAAGCCCAGGAAAGCTGACCGACAGAGACAGACAGAACAAAAACCGTCAAACAAACAACAAAACACAGCAGAAATCAGACTGACAGACAGAAGACAGACAGACAGACAGAGAAGGGGGAGACAGATAGAGACAGAGACAGAAGAGACAGAAACTGCGACAGAGACAGACAAGAACAAAACCGTCCAAAAAACCCAAACAAAACACAACAGAGACACGAGAGCGAGAAGCCCCCAGGAGAAAAACTGGCTTACCCTCAGTGACGAAGCGGACGACCACAGGCTTCTCACTGCCCGCCACGAACCCGAAGCCTTTCTCCAGGTCCCGTACCAGCTCCACCTCCCGGGGCACTGGGGGCTCCACGTAGTCAGGATCATCCCGGGGGTCCTCCCGGGTCGTGTACCGCTCCACGTGACTGTAACAAGCGTGACGGTGTTACGTGTGTGTGTGTGTGTGTGTGGTGAGTTTCGTGGGTAGAAGGGAGGGTGGGTGTGTGGGGGGGGGGGGAGTGTGGTGGGGGGTGTGGTGTGGTGTGTGGTGGGGTGGTGTGGGGGTGGGTGTGGGGTGGTGTGGTGGTGGTGGGTGGGGTGGTGGTGCGGGTGGTGTGGTTGGGTGTGTGTGTATGGGGTGTATGTGTAGTAGTGTGTGGTTGTTTCTGCATAGCGAGTCATGTCAGTGAGGACTACAATCATGTGAGTGACAATTGTTCTGGATAGGAATCAGACAGACAAATAGACAGCAGACATGTGACAGACAGACGAATAGACAGACGATAATGAGGACAGACGGATAGAGAGATAGACAGACAGACAGACAGACAGACAGACAGACTAGACGACAGACAGACAGAGGCATGCAGCAGACGAGTGTGGAGTAGAGGAAGATAGAAGAGAGATAGAAGAGAAGATAGAAGATAGAAGAAGACAGATAGATAGAAGATTAGAAGATAGAGATGATTGATATGATTAGATGAGATATATTTGTTTGATTTGGTTTAGCTTTTTCCCTTTTTGTTTTTTCCTTTTTCTCGGGGGGGGGGGGGGGGGGGGGGGGGGGGGAGAGAGGGAGATCATCACCATACTGCTGGCAAAAACGACCCCTCCCCCACCCTACCCCGTTGTTTCGACAGACCCTTTGGCGTCACCCACCAGATTTGCCACAGAGACAACAACGCTGTTTCTTACAGAGTAACCATGTACAATCGAATTTCCTTACATCCAAATCGATGCCAAAAAAACCCCGCATATCTTCAATCTTTACCTCCTGGTCCAATGTAATCTTTTAAATATGGTATGCATCCACCACCCCCCCCCCTCTCTCTCTCTCTCTTCTCTCCTCTCACTCTCTCTCTCTCTCTCTCTCTCTCTCTTCTTCTCTCTCGTCTGTCTTCTCTCTCTCTGTCTGTCTTCTCTCTCTCTCTCTCTCTCTCTCCACACACTCCACACCACACACACACACACACTTCTCCATACACACTCCCTCCTCTGCAAACTTTATCAGTATGTCTACAAAAATTCCTCGGTCCATTTCCCCAAAGTTTAGAAATCATAACGGTCACGTTTGCTCCTCATGTTCGCCAAATTAAACCATTTCTTTCGTTAGAACGAAAACGTTTATGAATGAAGGCTATCCCTTAAGGCACAACATCGATGTTTTCTTTTAAAGCTGAAATGCAATGTTTCTACAAACTCAAAAAACATGATGGTGTTAAGTGATCTTGTTTAAAAACGTTTATAACCGCATTCAAATGACTCAGCAAATGGCACAATTCTGAAATGAATGTTTGCTCCAGCACAAAATTGGCACAAATCGAAGCAAAGCAAAAACACAGCAACAGCCGTCTATGACACTCAAGCAATTCGACATGGGCTCCCCTGAGGAATAAAAAAAATAATAAAAATGTCTGTTTGTCTGTCAATGTTGTGGTGGCAACATGCCAAGACATGCACAAAGCCTTTTCGCCAGTTTTCCTCATGCAACCAGGATGATCCCAGTCTTGTTGTCTCTCAGCCTGCGGGATCAGGAAGCTATCAATGTCGGGCTACTGCACCCACCAAGCAAGAGAGACCCTGCACATTTTTCCCCAGATGTTTCAGTCGTGGCCGATACGATTGGTCATTCTGGACACTTGCCAATGAAGTCCCCTACCCTTCAGACAACAATAGTGCTTAAGTGGCCGATTCAAAGCAAGCGAAAAAGAAAACCCAATACAAGAAATGAAATCAAGAAAGTTTTGGAATTCATCAAACAAAGCACGGTGAATACAGCTACTCTCTCTCTCTAGCAGAATATTGTGGTTATTTCTGGTGGGGGGGGGGTATGTTTTGTAGCAAATATATAGTCATGGCGGGCCTATGATGATCTTTAGTACCTGTGAATATATACAGAGTTATATAATTTTCTAATGTCAACAACCAATAAAGTCGTTCATACAGAGCGCTCTTATGTACCTTTGAATATACAGAATAATATAGTATCAATGTGAACAACCTTATAATAAACTCATCCATACAAAAACTAGTGTGATTTCTCACCCATAAAAATAATCAAAAAGTCTTGATACTCTATTCAGTTTTTGAATATATGGCAAAAATAAATGGACAAAACAATCAAACACGGTTTCGGGTACATTTTTGCTCCTTAAAAACTGGCACAGACTGAATTCAGTTAGAGATTCCACTTCCTTCAAATGGATACAGAAAACAATAAGATAGCTCAATACTTGCTAGAGAAACGCTTATGCTCATAATTTTATTGAGCTTATGAGGATCATAAGAGAGGGAGGGGGGGGGCTGATGCATGGGTAACTGCTTGCCCTCCATACTTACTTACCCAGGCTTTGCGCTCTAAAGACTAGAGCGCAACTCCATAGTCTTCCGAGACTGATGGGTGCCTCCTACTATGAGGATCAAACCCACATCTCAGATACAAACTCGTCCGCAACCTTAACCACTACGCCGTCTATAGCAGCTGAAACACGAGCACGAAGTTTACAAGTCTCCGACTTTACTTTCCTTGAATACAGGCATGTGCGAGCGTGACCGGCCTGTTCCTATGACAAGGCGATAAAAGCAGGCTATTATCAAGGGAGCCATTGACGCAACGCCAATGCAGGTTCCAGTCAGGCTGTGCTAAATTACAGGGCTCTCTCCCTGTTCCGGCTGTCAGAGCATGACTTCAGAGGCCGAGAAGAAAAGAGCCCTGCACAGTTCAAAGTCAAAACCAAAGGCTTAACGAGGTCTCTGCGCCGCCTTTCTCTCGAGCTACATGCCATTTCGCTGCACTGCCATGAACTAAGTTAGATTGCTCTCTGTATTGTGTGTGTTGTGTTGCATTGATTTGCATATATTGCTTTTTTGGTTGTGTTACATTCCATGAAACTTCATCGTACCATATTGTACGTGTGGCATATTTTGCTGTACATACAGAGAGAGAGGGGGGAAGACAGATAGGGGGGGAGAGGAGAGAAGGGGGGGAGAGAGAGAAAGAGAGAGAGAGGGAGGGAGAAAGAGAGAGAGAGGGAGATATAGGGGAGAGAGAGAGGGGGGGAGAGAGGGGGAGGGGTGTGTCTGTAAGCTGCAAAGCGCCTAAGGTCCAAATATCACAGTAATCTTGACTCGTATTTCTCATCCAGTAAATGTTACTTCAGCACTAAGAAATTTATAGGGTTTCAAATTGTAGTTTTCTTTACATTATTATACATCTGCACAGAAACATGTATGGACGTGCATGTGCACTTATTCCCTCATATATATATATATATATATATGTATATATATATATATATATATATAAATACATGTGTGTGTGTTTGTCTGTCTGTGTGAATGTGTGTGTGTGTGTGTGTGTGTGTGTGTGTGTGGTGTGTGTGTGTGTGTGTGGTGGTGTGTGTGTGTAAAATGTATGCCTGCCTGTGTGACTGAAATCCAGGCCTTCAATTTCTATTGGTTATCTTATTCCGATTGAGAGAATGAAAAGAAATAGATTCTTTTTTTTTTTAAAAAGGGGCGGAAGAGACAGACAGACAGAGAAAAAGACAGAGAAAGAGACAGAGAGATAGCGTGAGAGAGAAAGAAAATAACAGAAGTGGGAAGATCCAAACAGACTGAAACAGAGAGATGCTTTTTTTCCTTGTTAGCACTTTCATGAAATAAAGCAGTAAACACATCAAAAACTCTTTAGGTAGATAAGTTTGTTTAATTAAAACAGAAATAGCAACATTATTCCTGTGTTTTTTCTATTCAAAACACACACAATCTCATACCACTTTAAATAAAATCGATAGATAGACAGACGATCACACAGACAGAGAGAAAAATCACATTTAAGGGCCACGAACTTCAGAATTTTACTTGCTTCCTCACATGGCTTCAAATTAAGAAGCTTCCATGCGATCTCTTTCTAGCTTCCTTGTCAATGATACAGCGTTGATATGGTTTTTGTACATATCGGACCATCAGCTAATATCACTTAAAGTGGAAAGACGTGAAAATTGAAGAACTGAAGACCATCAGCTAACATTATTGTATGAATAATTTCCAGTTTAACTTTTCCCACCCAATGATATTATTTTACGGTGAATTTCAACCTGAAAACCGGATAATGTGTGTCTCGGGGTATTCACAGCAGTTCGTTCCCGCTGCATTCCCCAGAGAAACTAAGATTCTATATCTCGTCTGTCACAGTTGCCCTGGCAACATGCCAGCGCTGGCACCCCGTTTCCCGAGCTGTCCCGCTTCCTCTAAAGTTACCGACAACGAGGTGTGAGCCTGAGAGGTCCATCCGTACAGAGAGAGGCGATAAATGCGTGTGATTGTCAAGAGGGCAACGGAGGCCAGACATGTACTATAGCGCCCGCGAAATTCTGTACGGGAAAGTAAGTGCCAGTGTGTGCAACAGGCAGTGAGTTTTTGTGGCCTGAAAGCTAGTGCATCTGCCCAGTAGGCAGGAAAGGTCCATGCTAAAAACATCCTGTCTGAAGCTGGAAAACTTGTTACTGCCCTAACTAACTCACTGGCTCTTGAGTGGTAGCGTCTGAGGGATGGTCTTATGGATGGGATCCCTACTTATGACACTTTTAAATCCAACCTCAAGACACACTTATTTCAAACCTAAGATTTTCTCCTTCTGTGTCATCCATTATCCCTGATATCTGTTTTGCAGCATGAATTTGACGCATGTAAAACAAACCAAGTCAAAAATAAACAGCTTTGACCAAATTCTGCACGCACGTGCGCGTGCGCGCGCTCACACACGCACACACACACACACACACACACACACACACACACACACACACACACACACACACACACACACACACACCCACACACAACACCACACACAAACACACACACACACGCATCCACACACAGAGAGAAATCTGCTGTGACATAAAGTGGTACTAAATACAAAATATCCTTCTAAGTGTGGTGCACACTACAACAATGCTACAAACAGCACACAACAATGCTGTCTACATTACCCACCAACTGCCTCACCCGCCCATCCCAAACTTGTTGGCAAAATTTGTAATATTCATTTTCGACCAAACTCTCAGCGCTTCTCAAACCACACTTTCCAGTCCCAATAATTATTCTTTCCACAACCAGAACAACTCTCCACACCACACCATCTGCAAACAGGCCACAGCCTGACAGTCACTCCACTGTCCTTCCCTCCTTCCTTCCATGACATGGAGCTGACCATCCTAGCAGTGACAGGAAAAGTCCATTTCTTTTCGACCACGCGCGCCGCACGCACTACCACATGCACACACACACAGATACGCACTAGCCGCGCGCACACACCACACACATACAACTAGCCACGGCGCGCACGCACACACACACACACACACAGATACGCACTCTAGCGTGCGCACACACAAACAAACACACATAACAACTCATAACACACTAGCTGCGCGCATAACACACACACACACAACTATCACACACCTCAACACACAAATCACACACACCCACACACACACTCACACACACCACTATCACACTAATATCATTTCTTTGTGAAAGACCGTAAATTGATAACACCACCCACCACCACCACCCACCACACTCTCTCTCTCCTCTCCTCACCTCTCTCATCCATCTCTCCACCTCTCTCTCATCTCATCTCTCTCCTCTCATCATCTCCTCTACATCTCTCACTCTCTCTCTCTCCTCTCTTATTTTTGTTGTCATTCTCCAGGAAGCAGAGTTCCAACAAATCGATTTCAACCTGTCCTGTGAAGCATCAGTTTCTTTGCTTAATTCCATCAGAGGGGTTTTTGTATGCATGATTCTGAATGCAATCTTTCAAGCAAACAACAAAACATAAAGTTTTCCTACTGTGTGCATGAGCACACACGTTTTATACTTTCTTGCTTTTTGTTTCACAAGAAGTTACTTCATCTTCATTTTATTTATTTATTTATTTATTTTATTTTATTCTTTCATATCGAGGATAATAGAACAGCACTCAAGTGCTTTTTTTTCATCCTGTCTCCCGTGTGTGTATGCAGTTGTGTAAATATTGTATTGTTCTTCAAAGTATTAAACTTCAATAACAACTGGATGGACGCTATAGCTGAATGGTTAGATCAAAGTCTTTGATTGCAACAGGTCCAGAAGTCGTGGGTTCGCGTCTCGGAAGTGGCGTCTGGTGAATTGAGGGTGAGGATTTTTGCCATCACCCAGGTCAACTTTTAAGTGGCAACCTCCATTGCCTTAATTCCTTTCGTGTATATACACATGCAGAAGATCACGTATACACGTTAAAGATCCTGTGACTCATGTCAGCGTTTGCGGGTTACCGAAACACGAACATACTCAGCATCAGCATGTACAAGATAATGAGCTGTTCTGAAGTAGGTATGTGTCAGCTGAAGCCAGCAGGCAGATCTCCTGCGAAGTTCTTCTACCCATCAGAATATTGAAACCCTATCCCTCTTATTCTCTTTCGCCCAAACTCTGCTAAGCAACGTAGGAATCACAACTGCCAGTTATCCATCTCCTTTTTTCTCTTTGTCTCCACACCTCAACATCAGAACATCTTGCGCACACGTTAAATCCTGTTCCGCTTTTCGTAAGAGTAGGCCACTGTGTGCCGGTGTGAACAGATGACAATATTTACAAAACTGTATACACACGGGGACTGGATATAAAAAAGCACAAGAGTGCTTATTCCATTATCCTCGATATAAAAGAATAAATAAATAAATCATCGGGCAAAGTATGATTAAACTCGGCACTGACGATTTGCTTGGCTTTAACTGGCCAGGGCGAAGAAGATATTGGCCGCTTCTGCAAATTTGATTAAAATAGCTGACAGCAAGAATTTTGTTTTTGTTAGGGCAGCAGGGTCGTCAGGTCTGAAGTCTGTCACTCAAAACAGGCAGTTCCTAAATGGGGAGGATGCGCAAACAGGTCTGCCTTTTGGACACAGTTAGATAAACTAAAACAACAACAACAACAAGTGTTGTGAGCAGCTTTTGCCCTCAAGGGTCATTAACCATGGAGAAGTGGCTTAACAGGCTAAGCTGAGTTTTTGGGCCCGTTTCGAAAAGAAGAAGAGAATCATTGATTCTTCTCTCTCTCTCTCTCTCTCTCTCTCTCTCTCTCTCTCTCTCTCTCTCTCTCTCTCTCCTCTCTCTCTCTCTCTCTCTCTCTCTCTTCTCTCTCTCTCTCTCTCTCTCTCTCTACACACACACACACACACACACAAACACACATGTAAACATGATTTTTTTCTGTGAAACCCCAGAACTGGCCTTTCTGCTTCTGTAGCAGCAGCTACTGGTATTATTACTACTACTTCATTTCTACAAGTACTACTTCTACTACAATACTCCTGCTGCTGCCATATATCATGTTCTGATTACATTTTCCAGGGAAAGGTACAACATCATGGATCGACAACATTGCAGAATGGCACACAACTGACATGCATGGGGTTAATGTGGAGAACATTCTGCAGTGCCATACCCTAAAGAGTTCAAAGTAAAAAATATATCTGTCTGTGGTATCAATTCTTCCATCAAGGATACACTCTAACTCTTTTTGGAATTAACTGGACAGGCAAAAGGTCTTGCTGGTGACAGAAATCAAATCGATAAATCTTACAAATATGCCGATTAAATAACGCACAGTACAGTTTTCAACAAGGATGCAACTGTCGCTAACCTCTCTCACAGAGAAACTTTGAATTCCTTCCACCATGTTCTTTATTGCCTCACATTTCCAATAAACACAGCATTAGGGTTGTCACCTTGTCTTTAAAGCTAGGATTTAAGTATCCAGCTATACACAGATTAAAGCACCAAGATCAGAATCACCTGCTCAGTTCTTCGCGTCAACACCCAGTTTGCTTCAGGGCGGTCGCCCCGTAGTAGAAAAACCATAGAAAAGACGCTTAAAATAAGATAAAAAACAATACCCCAGAGCTCAATTATAACTGTTTTACTTTTCAAAATCAATGAGGGTTACTCATATCACACAAACATACGTTATACTCTTAGGAATTGAACTATGATGTCCAGCAGAACACAAGGAAACAAAGTCTTAGGGAATCTACAGTAAACGTGGGGGTTTTTTACCTAATATCCTGGTTAGCTCGATGATCTAGCAAAAGATGTGCGAGGGTTATTCGAACATCCCAAGTCACATACCAAGGCAATCTGAAAAAATATATACATTTGCTTTGAAAAATTATAAAAAATAAAATAATCATTGAGGAAATAGTAGTGGAGAAAACAAGTGCAAAATAACCGCTTACAAGTTCTAGATCATTTTGAAGACGATTTATCAAAGATTCAAGTAAAATAAATAAATGATCAGTCACACTTATCTACATGCAAACACCGAGATCGTTTAACAGTTTTTCTTCTTAGTTTAAAATGGTTTGAAAAAACCTCTAATGACTATCTTTTTTTTAATTAAAAAAAACAAGATTATCTGCTAAAGGCTATAGTGCTCAGTTCATAATGTTAACAGGCCTCTGGTGGGAACTGAACCTGCCAACCCAAACAGACTAGTCTGCCACGACAGCCATGGCGGTTGGCAAAGACGCACAAGTTTCACGAAGGCTCCGTCTTTATTGCTCTTCAACACGCAAGTTCAAGCGTGGCCACCGCTCTCTTGTAAAAGCGATAAACGCTGGCTATTATCAAGGGGACCACCGACACAAGCCAAATATAGAACCCTGCCAAGTTCTGCATAATGACAGGGATCTCTCCATATCCCACACTGCTAATGCATAGCTTTCGTGATTAAGAACAGAGAAGTCCGGTTTAAAATCGACCAGCTCAATAACTACGCTCCAATGCCTCTTGTGTTGCATTTCATTACACAGCACAGCAACCGCACTGTAATTCCCTGCAATGTTCTTGTAACCATGACAATTTTTTTCCCCAACAAAATTCAGGCTGCTCTCTTTGCAAAGAACAATTTACTCTTACACAGTGTAGCCATTTTTCCTCTTGTGTGTCTGTTTGCTGATGAAAACCGAGGCTAATTTGGAGTGTAGCCAATGTCAACTCTTTTCTGGCCTTGGGTTCTTTTCCGATTTAATATGTAATTAAAAAGCCCTTGGATTTGAATGCCCATGTTATCCTAGTTAGATTGAAAAAATAGAATATGCACAGAAAATAGATGCGATCGTTTGTCTATGCATAACATAAAAGGTTTAAATGGCAATAACACACAGGAGCGTATTCTGGGTTTTTTCTTCTTGGTAAAACATTGGTCTATCTAATCCTCTAATAATCAGGTCAAAAGCTGTGTCAGTTATTGATGTCTCGCTAATTGTCAAGGCCTACGCTAAAATGTTATTATGTCGTAAAATGTTGTGTTCAGATTGCCTTCACGTTTCAGCCATGACGAGCTCTTAACACAACAACCTGCACTATCCTTTAAAGAAGAAAAACCCGTCTGAAGTCGGAGTGGGCTGCCTATATTGCGAGGTATTTGAAAAGTCATACACGCAAACTTCTCATTCAGTGTGCAATTCCAGTCTCACAATGATTCTCAGGTGGGATGAGTGAGTCAGAGTGCACATTATGGGTGACCCCCAGAGTGTTAATAAACTGGTGCACGCACAAAAACAACATCTACTCAAAGCAAAAATTATGTATAGTCTGTTTAGTGGAAACACATTTAAAGACAGGGGTGGTTTGATTTTGAAATTTACGTTTTACATTTTGGGGGATGGAATTCGCTTTCTTTTTTTTTTATTAGAGTTTTTGTTTGTTTTTTTATTCGGGAGGAGGGTGGTTTGGGGGAATTTATGTGTGTTTTTAGTTATCTTATTTTATATACTAAAGCATTATGTATTACCTTTCTTTACAATTGTTATGTAACAAAGATGCACGCACGCACACACACACAAACACAAACACAACACACACACACACACACACACACACACACACACACACACACACACACACACACACACACACACACACAACACACACACACACACACACAACGTCGTCAGCTTCACCATAACTTTTTTTTTAACTTATGAATAATTTCCTATTAAAACTGTCCTCAACCAAAGACGGCAAATGTAAGCCTCAAAACCAAACAATGCTAGTTTTCAGGCAGTGGCGGGGAGCCCATGCATGCGACATTGTGAAAGACACCAAGACATTCCCTTT
>CM060321.1:7864701-7874701 GCA_030674155.1 Stramonita haemastoma | reverse complement strand
ATGCCTGTTCCGGATTGTCAGAAATAAAACAGGCAGGAAATGAGAAAGGCAGGCTGTGGCTTAATAATGCGAGGATATAAACAAAACAACGAAACAAAACAAAACAAAAAAATAATACACGGGGGGAAAAAAAGCGTTTAGGTTCATTTTCATCCGCTCAGAAACTGCAGCCCTTCTCTGTTGTTTTTTTCTGAGGTCAATAAAAATGTCCACGCGCACTCTCTTCGTTCTGAACGAAAATAGTTACAACGTGAAAACTAACACACTGTGCTCAGCCTCGCCAGAACACGTCATCGAGTTTCAACTAAAATCACTCTCGATACATAAATTCCGTTACTATGACAACAGTACTGTAAAAAAAGTTCTTACAGACGAATGATGCGAACGTACGCTATAACCAAGTGGTTAAGACTGTTCCACTTCAATCTCACGTGTCCAAGAAGTCCTGGGTTCGAATCTTGATTGCGTCTGGTGAATTCAAGGTAGAGATTTTTACGATCTCCCAGGTCAACTTCAAGTGCAGACCTGCTAGGGCTTTAGTTCCCTTCGTGTATACACACATGCAGAAGATAAAATATGCATATTAAAGATCCTGTAATTCTCGTTAGCGTTCCGTGGGTTACGGAAACACGAACATACCCAGAGCATATATCCCCAAAGTCGGAATGCGGCTACCTTCATGGTTTGGCAAAAAGGTCGCATACGCAAAATCTCACCATTGAAAAACCTTGGAGCTCTAGCTGAGGGACTAAGCAAATCATGCAAAGATGAATTAAAATTCCAGTACACACACACACACACACACACACACACACACACACACACACACACACACACACACACACACACACACACACACACACACGAGAGAAGAGAGAGAGAGAGAGAGAGAGAGAGAGAGAGAGAGAGAGAAGAGGAGAGAGAAGAGAGAAGAGAGAGAGAGAAGAGAGAAGAGAGAGAGAGAGAGAGAAGACAGACAGACAGACAGACAGACAGACGACAGACAGACAGACAGACAGACAGAAGAGGCAGAGAGAGCACAGAGAGACCAGAGAGAGCAAGAGACGGACAGGACAGAAAAAGAGACAGACAGACAGACAGACAGACAGACAGACAGACAGACAGACAGACAGACAGACAGACAGATAAACTACAGGAGAACAAAACAATCGGGTATTTAATCACGTTGAGCTGGCTGAGCTGTTTTCTTTCGCTGTATAGGATATTACACTTTCTCTGCCAATGTTCTCAAGAAAACGTGGCAAAAAAAACTGTGTAAATCTTTTTTGTTGTTGTTTTCTAACATTATTTTCGTGAACATGCTATAGCTCCAAAATGCTGTTTGTTTTTCAGTGTTTGTTCCTATTACTGAATAATAATCAAAAAAAAAAAAACTAATCCCGGGGGAATAACTACTGAACACCCGTCCTGATTCTATCACATACAACCTAGATCCTAACAATATTGTAATTGCCCTTCAGGGATGATTAAAGTGTTTTGACTTGACTTGACTTGACTAACAAAACTTGTCTGAAGCTCTGAGAGCCAGCAAACCTCAGATGACTATTCTGTACTACCATGAATGGCCGGCCACCAGGAGAAGAAATCGCATACTGCTGAGAAATCACTTTGGTATTCATCTGGGCCTCTTTTGATTTGATACGTGCTGGGTACCATCCACCCTCGCCTCTGTTGAAGTCTACAGATTAGCCGGGAAATGGGGAGGGGGAGGATCTCATCGATTTGACAAGTAGCATACACCATAGGCAGGCCTTCTACTGAGAACAACAGCTTAATCGCTCAGCCAGACTGAGTACACAGCCCGCCCTAAAGTCCACACTAAAACCTCGTCTCTTCCAATGACAGTTCTCTGGACCACACACAGGCTTGGAAAGCTGTACGCGTGGAAGAAAAGAAAAAGATGCGATTTCGTGGTTCCAAAGCAGGGGGGAGGGGGGTGTTTTCCTCTACCTCAGGTCGATTTGTGAGGACGATACAGACGAAGCTGTGGATATCCCATGTGTTTTTAGACTTTGTAATTGTGGTGAAGACCATGTATATACAGTACCTTTTATAATGTATCATAATTATTTTACCTATTCCCACAGAGATGTGTGTTGTGCGAAAAATAAATCGAAAAATCGCTGATTTGTGCAACAGCAAAAACGTTCCTGAGTTTATATTTTCAGTAAACAGCTATCAAAACATCCCACAAATGAGCTGCCATTTATCGAACATGTGTAAGAGCTTTCAAACTTCCCTACTTCATTGCCCTGGCAACAAATTCAGCAGAGGTAGATCGATTTCAGCTTTTAGCGTGTGGGTGCATAATGATAACAAAGTGAATGCGCTGCATTTTAAACTTCGGTGTAAGAAAAATAAACAGATATGTCGATATCATGTATTTGAACAGCTATTTTATAGCAAATGAGTAATACAAACATAATTCGTTGTGGTGTGTGAATGGTGCTGTTGTTTTGTCGAGTTTATACGATGCTGCTACAGCACATATACTAGACAATTTTGTCAACTAGACTTGAAGATCTGAAGGACTGCACACATTCTTAGCAAACCATTGGACATTCAGCAATGACAGAAATTCACAGCACTGGCGCATCATGATCCCCAATACAAAGTATTTGTGTCTGAGTGCATGTGTTCTTTCGTGCTTATAAAGCTCAGTTTGCGTATTTTAAAATTGTTCTCATCAATTATGTGTACTTCCAATTTTTTCCATGATTACAAGAAACACTTTTCCATAGAACGTAGCCACGCTCCTGCCTCCCCCCCACCCCTTTCAAACTCCTTCGTTCTAAGGAACAGTCCACTAAAACATTGACAGCATGATGATACATCCCTCAGCAAGCAAAAAAAAGGAAATGAAAAATATGTATGTAATTGGAACAAAAAGAAAAGAAAGAAAGACCATTAGCAAATCTACCACTGGCGCCAGTTAAATGCTGAATGTAGACAGATTAGCGCTGAAGTCTTGTTGCCAATGTGTTGTTACTGAAAAACTCCAACAATCAATAACAAAAACAGACGATGCCAGCAAAAGTCTATGTTCACTTAGCTGACAGCCCAGCCAAACCATCAGGATAGTTCATTTCAGGCTGAATACAGTCGATCAACTTTGTACTTTATACATTCGTGCTTGTCATAAATGTGCACACACTTGCCGCGCGCGCGCGCGCGCGCGCACGCACACACACACACACACACACACACACACACACACACACACACACACCACCACCACAGCATGCATGCATGCATGCATGCATACGCACAAACATGTACACACACTATTCATAAAGTTACTTTAGATTGAATTATCCACTACTTCTACATCTGAATAAGTCATCCAAATCAAATTTCTTCGCATTACATTTGCATCTTCTCACACCAGAACAATTTCAAACGCATATCAATTTCAAAAACTCAGACCAACTGAAGTTGTATTCCCAACAGAACAAAAGATTCCATTTTGCCTGTCACTGTTGTCTTGGCAACGCACCAACGCTGGCGCCACTTTTGCGAACTGTCAGAACTGACCTAAGTTAGGAATATGTCAGTATGAGAGCCATGGGACTGACTTCAAACAGAGACAATGCATGCAACAGCTTGTCAAGAGGGCACCTGAGGGCAGACACGGAAAGAGGCAGGACAGTAGGTATCATCGAACAAAAGGGAATTTGGTCACGTGTCTTTGAGGGGCCACTTTGCGAATCAGATGACTAATAGGAATATGTCAATGAGAGCATGGGCGACAAACAGAGTACAATCATCAACAGGATTGTCAAGAGGGCATTGGCAGACACAAAGAGGAGAGAACAGTACTATAACGAGAGTAAAAGGGAATTTGGTACACAGTCTTGGGACGTATACATCGAGAAGTAAAAGGGAATTGGTACACAAGATTGAGGGAGAAAAGTACATACATACAGAGAGGTAAAAGGGAATTTGGTACACAATCTGGGGAAACAGGTACATACTAACAGAGAGAGTAAAAGGGAATTTGGTACACAATCTGGGGAAACAGTACATACTAACAGAGAGAGTAAAAGGGAATTTGGTACACAATCTGGGGAAACGTACATACATAACAGAGAGAGTAAAAGGGAATTTGGTACACAATCTGGGGAAACAGTACATACATAACAGAGAGAGTAAAAGGGAATTTGGTACACAATCTGGGGAAACGTACATGCTAACAGAGAGAGTAAAAGGGAATTTGGTACACAATCTGGGGAAACAGTACATGCGTAACAGAGAGAGTAAAAGGGAATTTGGTACACAATCTGGGGAAACAGTACATGCGTAACAGAGAGAGTAAAAGGGAATTTGGTACACAATCTGGGGAGACAATACATCGAGAGTAAAACTAAAAGGGAATTTGGTACAGAAAGCTTTCCATGAAGTGCCATGTTGGCATAGATGATGATACTTTCATGTTATATATCATTTGCGGAAAAAATGGGGATTGTGAGTGAGTGAGTGAGTGAGTGAGTGAGTGAGTGAGTGAGTGAGTGAGTGAGTGAGTGAGTGAGTGAGTGAGTGAGTGATACACCGCACACTGCTGCTATGTTTAACATCAACCCCGAAATTCCAGTGCGAGCTCCCTTAATGATGGGCAAAGCCGGTTGTATAATTATGCAACAATATCACCATTGATGAACCTTGGAGCTGTAGCCGAGTAGAAAAAAAATGAATTTTAGAAGAAAATAGCGCATGATTTCTCTACAGTTATCTGAAAGTTTTCCTTGATTCATAACTCAGTATACTGAAAAAAACAAGTTTGCCTACAGTTTTTTAGCTTAGTTTTACAAAACGTGAATCCAAAATAAACCACATTTATTCTGCTGGCGTTAAAGCAGCTGGATTTTATTCACAAGTGACTGAGAGAATTCAATTTTTGTCTATCGACTATTGTTGTCCAAGCAACTTGCCAAAGCTAACACATTTTTTAATAAACTATCACATTGCATTAACTTTGCGAAAACCTAAGATTGAAAGTGAGTGGTCACTGCAAAAAAATAGGTGATAATTGTAAGCTTTTATAAAGAGACATCAAAAGCCTGACAAACAACATGGCTGTTCAATACATTAAGGAAATTGCGACTAAGTGAATGTAAGTTTGATAAAATAAAATAAAACTTTCTCTGACCCCTTCCTGACTTTAGATCAAAATATTCTTATTAATATTTTTTATTAATACAAGGTTACATGTAAATCTACGAAAATATGTGTGAGAGAGAGAGAGAGAGAGAGAGAGAGAGAGAGAGAGAGAGAGAGAGAGAGAGAGAGAGAGAGAGTGTGTGTGTGTGGTGTGGTGTGTGTGTTGTGTGTGTGTGTGTGTGTGTGTGTGTGTGGTGTGTGTGGTGTGTGTGTGTGTGTGTGTGTGTGTGTAAATGCGCGCGCGCGTATGAGCGTGGTGTATGTGTGTGGTGTGTGTGTATGCTGTGGTGTGGTGTGATTGTGCTGTGTGTGCATGTGTTCGTGTGTATGTTTGTGCGTGCGCACGCACATAGACACACTCACACACATACCCTCGAACACATACAAATAATTGCGCACAAAAGCAGGCATACACACAAGCACGTATGCGCGCACACACACGCGCGTACGCACACCCTCGCACAATAGTACACACACACACACACACACACACACACACACACACACACACACACAACACACACACACCACACACACACACACACACACACACACATTAATTCCCAACTAATCTCTCAGCCTGTTTCAGATTGGGAAGCATAAAATATCAAAGAAGCCCCAGACACTTTCATTTCCTAGAAACACAAACCAACAAAAGAAGCAAAAACATTGAACAAATATTTGTTTTCGTGGCATCTCCTGGTCCTGGAAAATGCATCATTTTCTCTGATATTCCAACGTAATAAAATCACACAGAATTTTTTTGCAAAATTTTATGAAAGACCATTGAAAGTAAAAATGTTTCTGGAATGAACACTTTATTTTAACCACTCTTGTTACTGTGCACATTTCATGTTTTCATCAGTCCATTAAGAAAATCAAACCTGACTTCCTTCACATTATATAGAAGGATCTGCTTACTCCACAGTTGGTTTGACAACTGAATGCATAATTACCACTTAAAGGTATAGGGGTAGGGGGGTCATCACAATTTACATCTCACAATAGGATGAATTCGAAATTATACATATCCATTTTCCATATATCAGAGCAGCTCAGTTTCATTCCCGACAGACGAAAAGATTCCACTTTGTCTGTCACCGTTGTCCTGGAAATACGCCAATGCTGGCGCCACATTTCCAAACTCCCAGATTTTGCCACACTTGCAGACACGTGAGTATGAAAGTGAGAGGACTGTCTCTAAAGACAGGCCAAATATGCAAGCTGGTTGTCAAGAGGGCAACTGAAGCCAGACAATCAGGGTGTCTTGGGACTACGTGGCGGAAAGGGGATTTTAAAGTGAATTTGGTACAGAATAGTTTACGTCATCGCAAAATAATCCAGACGTTACGTGATATATGGAAAAATGTGTGTGTGTGTGTGTGTGTGTGTGTGCGCGTGTGTGTGTGCGTGTGTGTGTGTGTGTGTGTGTGTGTGTGTGTGTGTGTGTGTGTTGTGTGTGTTGTGTGTGTGTGTGGTGTGTGTGTGTGTGTGATGTGTGTGTGTGTGTGTAAGTATGTGTACTGTGCGTGTGTGTGCATAGTGTGGCGTGTATGTGTGTATGTAAGATGTGATGGCGTGTGTGTGTGCTGTCACGGGTGTAGTGTGTATGTAGTGAGTGAGGCGGCTGTGTGTGTGTTGTGTTAGTGTGTTGTGTGTGTGTGTGTGTGTGTGTGTTGTGTGTGTGTGTGTGTAGTGTGTGTGTGTGTGTGTTGTGTGTGTGTGTGTGTGTGTGGTGTGTGTGTGTGTGTGTGTGTGTGTGGTGTGAGTGTGTGTGGTGTGTGTGTGTTGTGTATGTGTGTGTGCGGTGTGTTGTCTGTGTTCGTGTGCGTGCTGTGTGTGTGTTCACATTTTAGCTTGGATAATATAGGACTGCATACTCCACCCCCCCCCACCCACCCACCCACCCTCTCTCTCTCTCTCTCTCTCTCTCTCTCTCTCTCTCTCTCTCTCTCTCTCTCTCTCTCTCTCTCTCTCTCTCTCTCTCTCTCTCTCTCTCTCCTCTCTCTCTCCCACTTGATTTCTGCAATCTCCCACATCGCGCACCACACCACAACACTAACTCTCAGCCGCCCACCTCTTCCCACCAACTACCACCACCAGGCCAAGTATGATTGAAGTGTGTGCCAACAATTTCAATTTGCTTTCCATTTCCGCGGCGGAGAAGATTTTGGGCCAGTTCTTTTCAGTCTGATTAAAATCACTGACGGCCTGAACTGTTCTCTGACAGGGTCTAGGGGTCTGAGCCATGTCGGTCTGATCGGAAAACTCTTGAAGAAGACTCCACACAATAATGTTTTTTTAATCCGCAGTCTTTGAAAGGTTTTTTTTATATCCCAATAATCATGCAGCAATTTCAAGAAACAACAAAATGTCAGCTTTACGGGCTAAATTTTTCCATGTGTAACGTGTTAGTGCTTTTAGTGGGAAAAAAGTCCAAATGTTTAAGGGTTGTTGTTTTTTTTTAATATTTGTAGAATATTTTCAACAAAAAAACCTACTCATCGATCATGGATGATCGATAATGATGTGAAAGAACGGAAACGAGTTATAGGAATGTGTTTAGACTGGGCAAAAACAGAGAAAAGAAATGAAATGAGTACTACTTCAAGCATCGTTAACCGTTACCTATAAGGAAAATGGTGTAGAGAATTATGCAATGCCTTGATCATTAGACACACAGACACGTGTTAATTATTCACAAACACACACACACACACACACTCTGTCTGTCTCTCTCTGTCTGTCTCTGTCTCTCTTTGTCTGTCTCTGTCTCTGTCTGTCTCTGTCTCTCTCTCTCTCTCTCTCTCTCTCTCTCTCTCTCTCTCTCTCTCTCTCTTATGCATGCATGCATGCATGCATGCATGCATGCATGCATGCACGCTTGTGTGCACACACGCGCGCGCGCTCCCACATACACACATGCATGCGCGCACACAGTCGGTTTCCAGACCATAGCTTTAATGTGGTGTTATATCTCTTTTGGATTGGGAAGCAAAAGCTTTGGAGAGATGAGAGATAATCTCCTCTTGATGACATCTCGGTGTTAACAAAAACCAGCAAAGAAACAAACAAAAACACAAAATTAACAAACGCTTTTCTTTGTTGTGTTTTCTTTAGTTTAGCAATTACAGTCTCTCTCCGTACCTCCGATCCCAAACTCACTTACGATGCACAGACACTCCTTTGTGTAAAAGCGTCAAAAAAGAAAGCTTGTTTTCAATTTCATCCAATTTTACATCAACCATGTGGATTTGATACATTTTTCAATGTCATCCAATTTTACATCAACAATGTGAATTTAATACACTTTTCAATCTCATCTAATTTTACAACATCAATGTTTATTTGATACACTTTCTAATGTCATCCAAATTTATACCGACCATGTAAATGTGATACATTCTTGTGCGAGACATTCACTGACATACTTCAGTTTAAATGGAAATCCATATGTTTATCTAAAATTTTTATAACCTGATCCAGTATTCCTACAACTGAAATAACAATGTTTAACCTGGGTTCACGTATTTTAGACTTATATACCATAGAATAAAATCATAAACGAGAACCACTTTCAGACGCACGCAGCTACTGAAGCTTCATTCCCAAGACACCAAGCAATCCTTATTCATCTGAGAGATGTATGAATCTCTCTGGTTTGATACAGGAAAGTATTTACATTCGTAGAACTTATGCAGTTATATTCCAAAGAGATCAAGTGATGCCAATCCATAGACCATGGTTCTCTGGGCGACGTAACGGCACTAGCTATAATCCTGCTACCCACAAGATTCCGATAAACTTGCAGACGTGTATGTATGAGGGTAAGCGGCTGTCAGCAAAACCAGACAATGAATGGATAGTGTTGTCAAGAGGGCAAATGAGACCAGACATACAGTGCAGCTGGGGGACAGTGTGTCAGAAAGTGTCAACAACTCAACGTCTGTCTGTCTGTCTGTCTGTCTGTCTCTGCCAACAGACAATGTACCATGTGTACATGGGTTCATGACTATGTAAACGTGTAGTCTTTGAATTAACACTGATACACATTACGTTATTTGGACAGCAGCAAATAAATCATTTACGAGCAAAAACGTGTTATTTCATAAACAAAACCTGTGAGTGTAGGTGTGTGTGTGTGTGTTTGAGTGTGTGTGTGCGCGTGTGTGTGTGTGCGTGCGTGCATGCGTGCGTGCGTGCGTGCGTGTGTGTGTGTGTGTGCTCAGGTACATGAATGTCTACACTCCCATTATATTCTCCCACCACACAACACAGTTTCGCAATCCCCAACTAAGAACACCAGGACTCTTAAATTTCAGCTGCCCATCTCATTTCCCCCTGTGCAAGATGCTATTGACCGAAGAATGATTAAACTTTGTGCCCAGCCATTTCCACTTGCTTTAGATCCTCAACATGAAGAAGAAGAAGAGTGTAGCCAGGGGTTCTTTTTCAGTCTGATTAAAATCACTGACAGGCAGAACCGTTACCTCACCCTGTCAGGCATCTTAAGCATCCAATCAAAGTTGTCAACGCTCACGGAACACTGCACACTAAACTTATGTCTTTTTGGACGTTGGGAGGTCGGGGAGGGAAACAGATTAAGTATGCATACCCTTTCCCCAACCTCTCTAAAAAAGAAGCTCGATTGTATAGTTTTCCTTTCAGTGTTGATAATGATTGGAATTGTAGTGGACTATATGATACTGTGATTTGGGCTAGTGGGACAATGATCTGATATAAATTAATGACTTTCTCTCTCTTTTCTGTCTGTCTGTCTGGTCTGTCTGTCTGTCTGTCTGTCTGTCTGTCTGTCTGTCTG
>CM060321.1:7854701-7859701 GCA_030674155.1 Stramonita haemastoma | reverse complement strand
AATGCGGCTTCCTTATATATTGGCAAAATACAGTACTCATGTCGAACGAAAAAGAATGTCCTCTCTCTCCTCTCTCTCTTACACACACACACTGATCCATCCATTGGCCTTTGATAGGGCCTTATAATTATCGGTTTCAGATTGAAGAGCATAAACTAGCATGCCCAGAAAAACAGGGACACAATCTCTCCCTTAATGACATGGTAAAAACGCAAAGAGAAACCATAAAAAAACGAAAACAAACCTCTCTTCACGTTCCCTTCTTTGTCAAGAAATTGTAGCCTTTATCTTCTTTTCTTCCGATCAAAATTTGCAATGGATTTATTACCAAGTTTTCAAAGGGTGTTTACAAGCAAGGATGCCTCAGATATTATCATGTTTTGTTAAGTACAATAGCCTCATCACACTCTTAGAATTGGTTTCATCACAGCAATGAAGTAAAACGAGTTTCCATATATATTTTGGAAAAGTTTAAACTTAATCCATTACCTGAATAAACATTGTCAATCTATCATTTGATAGGTAATCCCAGCCCGGGTTGTTTTTTTTTCCTTTATTCTTATCTTTTCAAACGAAACAAATCCAATGTCATAAACCACAGCTGCTGAAGTTACAATCTATGGAGGTCATTTTGTTTGTTACTGTCATCTTGTCAACTACCACACGACCAGTGCTTTTCAAAATATCATAGTCCACTAAAGTTGAGAGCATGCAAGTGTGAGAGTGTGTGGAGCATCTACAAAAAAAAAACAGGTTAAATCGGAAGCTTTTTAAAGGTGGCTACTGGGGCCAAACCGTGTGTCTGATCACAATGTTTGTAAAAGTGCGGTTAAGTTGAGTTAATATTACCTGGTAAAAAATTTATTTCATCTGCTTGCAAATCGTCACTGGTCAAAAATGTAGCAATACATGTGCACGCATGAGCATGTTTGGGTGTGTGAGTAACTGGAGATTCTCTGTGTAAACTTCGGCCTGGTTTTCTAAGGCAGAGGCGTCGACACTTGTGCAAAGCCAACCCCTTCGTCATGGCTGTGGATGCCTTTGTCTCCAACTGAAAACCCTCTCCTTGCCGTGGTTTCTTTTACATGCGCAAAATATATGCCGACAGGATAGTTCGGTAACCATCTGAAAGACCGAGCACTTAGACTACGGCTCCTGGTCTATTGCATAATGTACAGAAGTCCGGCCTAGGACAGGAATCGAACCTCTGGCTATACAAACGAGTTCATTGCTGCATGACCACCGACCCAGCTGTGCCTGGCTCCACTCCTGTCTGCCTCCATTAGCGCCTGTTCAAGCGTTCTTGGGTGGCTTCCAGTCAGCTCTCTCTAGTCACTGTCCAGCCAGCTAGCTAGCCAAGGGGAGAGAGGAGGAGGGGAGTGCCGAGTATGGTGAAAGTAGCTGGACTAGTCGTCTCCTCCAGGAATCGATTAGTCCACTTGGTGGGGGCCTCGGGAATATTGTTATTTTCCCCACGAGCTCGAAACTGTCACTATAGATGATTAATCTTTCTCGACAGACTGTCTGTCCTTGTTCGTCTGTCGATCTTTTATCTTCCGCTGATTAGTTTTGTTTGAACATTCGACTGGAAGTCGGTTGTATCCTCCATCATTAATTAGTTTCGTTTGAACATTCAGTTAAAAGTCTAATGTATCATTTTGCAAGGACCTGATTAGTGAGTTGAACTTAATATTTGGCTAGGTATGTTGAAAACTGATTTTATGCAATACTTTTAAAACTTAGCTTGTTTAATGCTGGTTTCTTGCCTTTAAATGAACAAGCTGTGAGCAAGGGTGTGATTGTTCTATGTGTAGGGAAATATCACACAGAGCAGAACGGAATTGTGTAATGTATTTCATATGCATCAGTTGCTTGTTGGTACACTATGTATGAACTTTGTGTATACGTGCACACGCGCGCGGACGCACACACGCACTCACTCACTCACGCACGCAAGCATGCACGCACGCACGCACGCACGCACACACGTCATGTCATGTACATAGCGCCTTGTCGATGGTCACTGATGAGATGCCAGGCTATAAATGGACTGCATCTATCATATCACTAAAGGCACAGAAGACTTCAGACTCTTTCCAGACATTTGTCACCTTCAGAAGCTTTGATCCCTCCACAATTTGGAACAGCAATTTTTTAACAGATGACAATTTTGTCCTAAAACATCCACGTCTATTTCTTGCAAATAAATGAAAACATTCAACACATGGTTACTGAATGAATGGACAGAGGGACATACACACAGACACTGATATATACGACAGTACTAAAATGAATCCCTTTGCAAATGGACAGAGGGACATACACACAGACACAGATATATACGACAGCACTAAAATGAATCCCTTTGCAAATGGACAGAGGGACATACACACAGACACAGATATATACGACAGCACTAAAATGAATCCCTTTGCAAATGGACAGAGGGACATACACACAGACACAGATATATACGACAGCACTAAAATGAATCCCTTTGCAAATGGACAGAGGGACATACACACAGACACAGATATCTAACGACAGCACTAAAACGAATCCCTTTGCAAATGGACAGAGGGACATACGCACAGACACTGATATCTACGACAGTACTAAAATGGATCCCTTTGCAAATGGACAAAGGAACAAACACACAGACACTGATATATACGACAGTACTAAAATGGATCCCTTTGCAAATTTTAATGGACAGAGGGACATACACACAGACACAGAATATATACGCAAACAAGAAAGGGTCATTTTGCAAATGGACAGAGGGACAAACATACAAACACTGATATATACGACAGTAAATAAAATGGATCCCTTTGCAAATGGACAGAGGGACATAACACACAGACACAGGATATATATACGAGATGACTAAAAGGGTTATTTTGCAAATGGACAGGGGACATACACACAGACACAAATATATATGAGCGAACTAAAAGGGTTATTTTGCAATGGACAGAGGGACATACACACAGACACTGATATACACGGGAGGACTAGAAAGGGTCGCTTTGCAAATGGACAGAGGGACATACACACAGACACAGATATATACGAGAGGACTAAAAGGGTTATTTTGCAAGAGAACAGAGGACATACACACAGACACAGATATATACGACAGCACGAAAATGAATCCCTTTGCAAATGGACAGAGGGACATAACACACAAGACACAGACATATACACAAACAAGAAAGGGTTAGTTGCAAGTGTACAAAGGGACATACACACAAACACTGATATACACGGAGGACTAAAAGGGTCAGTTTGCAAGAGAACAGAGGGACATACACACAGACACAGATATATATATATATGAGCGAACTAAAAAGAGTTAATTTGCAAATGGACAGAGATGCATACACACAGGATTATATATATATATATATATATTATATATATATATATATATATATATAATATATATATATATATATATATATATATACCCGAGAGGGTTACAAAGGGTCGCTATGCAATAGGACAGAGGCACGTGCACACAGATATACGAGAGGACCAGAAGGGCCAGTTTGCAAATGGACAGAGGGCATACACATAGACACAAATATACATGAGCGAACTAAAAGGCTAATTTGCAAATGGACAGAGATGCATATACACAGGCTCTCTCCTCTCTCTCTCTCTCATCTCTCTCTCTCTCTCACTCTCTCTCTCAAATATAATAATATATATATATATATATATATATAATATATAAATATATATGCGAGAGGACCAGAAAGGCCAGTTTGCAAGTGGACAGAGGGGCATACACACAGACACAGATATACAGGAGTACAAGGAAGGGCACTTGATACACGAGTAGTTGTTTATTCCACCCAGTTACACCGGCCCAACCTCGTGTCTTTTACACAGGCCTCTAGGGGGACGCAGGGTGGGTGGGCGGTGTGCAGGAACTGGGTTAATCAAATGCTAGGTGGTCAATATCCTGGGCTGCCCCATCAGTATTCACCTAACAGCCTTAAGGGGTTCTCAGGGTCAACATCAGGGGATGCCAACTCACTCATGTCTGCTTGTCAATCTATCTTATTGGGGGCAGGTTTGGGGGGGGCATCGTGTTTGTTGGTGTGTGTGTGTGTGTGGGTGTGAAATGTTGTGTGTGATGTAGTGTGTGTTGGGTGTGGTGGTGTGTGTGTGTGTGTGTGATGTGTGTGTGTGTGTGTGTGTGTGTGTGTGTGTGTGTGTGTGTAGTGTGTGTGTGTGTGTGTTGTGTTTGTGTGTGTGTGAGTGTGTGTGTGTGTGTGTGTGTGTGTGTGTGTGTGTGTGTGTGTGTGTGTGTGTGTGTGTGTGTGGTGTGTGTGTGTGTGTGTGGTGTGTGTGTTGTGTGTGTGTGTTGTGTAGTGTGTGTGTGTGTGTGTGTGTGTGTGTGTGTGGTGTGTGTGTGTGTGGTGTGTGTGTGTACCGCTGGTGATGGTGGTGGTGGTGCTGCTGCTGCTCGTCTTGTATGCTGTGTCATTACATTTCTGTGAACTGCTAAACTTCATTCAAGTTGTTTGTTTTGCGGAGGTTGGGTTTTTTTGTTTGTTTGCTGATTGCGCTATGGTTACATGTTTGTAATCTTTCTGAAAAGAATATTTCACTCTGTTAGAAACGTTTATCAAAACTGTGCTTTTATGAAATTGAAGGGGCAAACGTAGAAAGTGCACTGCAGGTACATGCATAGGCACGGGTGGTACACCTTCAACACACACCTTCAAATAATCATGGCAGCAACAGCAGCAACTATCAAAACAGAGAGGCAGTGGACCCACTGATAGGATAGAAAATTTGAGAAGAATCTTAAGAGTGTGGATTTAAAACCTTAAAAATGTACATAAACCCTGACTAAAAAACAAATGATGTAGTGTGTGTGTGTGTGTGTGTGTGTGTGTGTGTGTGTGTGTGTGTGTGTGTGTGTGTGTGTGTGTGTGTGTGTGTGTACATTCGGGCTGTAAGTGTACGTAATGACTGATTTC
>CM060321.1:7839701-7849701 GCA_030674155.1 Stramonita haemastoma | reverse complement strand
AGAAGAAGAAGAAGAACAAACAACAACAACAACAACAACAACAACAACAACAACAACAACAACAACAACAAAGAATGACAGCAGTAAAAGTCTTTCCAAAAATCCTGAAGTCGGAAACAAAATTTGTAAAAAAAAAAAAAAAAAAAAAAACAAAGAAGCAATTTCACCAAAACAACAACAAAACTTACAACAACAATAACAAAGCCTCACCGAGACACCCCTTCGAGAAGATTTTCCCCTGGGGTTAACATCAGTGCGACCATACTCCTTCGAAAGTCCTTTAGATGAGATTATAAACCTAGGTGCGCGCACACTGAAACTGTTCCGCCTTTCGGAAAATAGACCATTTATGCCGATGGAAACATGACAAATATTACTAAACTTCATGCACACAGGGACTGTATGTGAAAAAGCACATGATGGCCTATCTTGTTATCCTCGGGGGAAAAAGAATAAAATAACAAAGGTAATGTTTACAGCCGTAAGATAAAACTACATAAATAATTAACTAAAAAAAAAAAACAGCTACAAAAAAGTCCATCTATCGATTTATAAAATGCTTTCAAAGAGGTACTTCTAAAACAATGTATACAGGAAAGGGGGGAGAAAAGAAGAAAGAAATAAGATAAACAACAATATGATAAAAAAGAAGAAAATAAAGCGTTTCAATATATGCAAGCGATGTATCGAAGTTTTCAAATTATTAAACGCATAACTGGATACAAGCTAGGCTACACTGTGTACAAAAGTAAACCCCAAAAGAAGCATACAGGAATATTTATTTTACTTATTTCTTTTCTTTTTTTCAAAATGGCATGATCGATTTGGGGACAGAGAAACCTAAGAGAGACAGACAGACAGACAGACAGAAGACAAGACAGACAGACTGACAGACAGAGACAGCAGCATCAGCTGCGACAACAAAACAACAACAACACAAAACAACAAAACCAGTTAGAAGTGACGAAAGTTTAAGTTAGAGAACAGTACAGATCAAAGTGTTCCTTGTTTCACACACGCACGACGCGCGCGCGCACACACAAACAACACACAACTCAAGCACATCACACCGCACGACGCACGCACGCACACACAACGCACACACACACACCACACTCACACACACACGCACGACGCACGCACGCACGCACACACACGCACACACACACACACAACATACACGCGCGAGCGCGCACGCACTCAAGAGATAGAAGGAACAGACAGACACAAATACAGATCTCTTCCATAAAAGCCATGGCCACTTAACGAGATAAACAGAACCTTGGAAATCGCTCTTCGGGGAACTGAGCCAGAGGAACTAAACCACATCACTCCCCAGCCAGCCATATAACATGGACTGGTAGTCTACACACCTCGTTCTTTTCTAAGCCTAACCCTTGGTCATCTCACGCTAAACCATTCTGACTTTTCACTTTGCCCTTAACTCCTTGAGGAGTCCTTAGGCAACTGAACCGAAGTTTCGAGCATTGTGTCTTGGCAGGTAGGAATCTGGCGGATCCCATTACTGTTCAGTTCGTTATGACATGACATGACAAATTTTGAAAAGTTCAATATCCTGGTGCTCGTGGAAACACCGGGTTCGTTTTTTCTGTTTTTTTTTTATATTCTTTTATATCGATGATTATGGGATAAGCACTCTTGTGCTTTTTTACATCAAGTCCCCGTGTGTATGCAGTTTTGTAAATGTCATCTGCTCCCACCGGCACACGATGGCCTACTCTTACGAAAAGCGGAACAAGATTTAACGTGTGCGCAAAATGTACTGCGTGCGTTCACACACGGGGCCTCGGTTTATAGTCTCACCCGAAGGACTTCAGATAACATGACGATTTTATTTTCAGACAGTATGAAGCTGGATCCTCGCTAAAGACCTCTCATGCTTCCTCTCCCTGTTTCTTTTTCTCTGTACCTGACATCTCAGAATCTCTTTTCACTCCTTTAGGGGTCACCAGGGAACCGCACTGAAACTTTCTGGTGATGCGTCATAAATAATTGTACCTAGCAAAGCTCTTTTCCGTCTACACAGAAAACTGCATGCTGGGTATGTTCGTGTTCGCTACTCCTTCATCCGCAGCTGGACTACTCTTTCACGAAAAACAACGAGATGGATAGGTGGTTGGGGAAGGGGGGGGAGAGGTGGCGTTAGGAGACGGGGAGGTTAATGTATGCACAAGTTCTATGTGTATTCTCTCTGGGGGTTTACGTTTGCAGACTCACCCAAAAAGACTTGGAGGAAAATGGTCCCGAGACTGATGTTAATGGCAAAGAAACTCTCCTTAAGTTGACAGTTTGTCCGCTTTTCGGGCTACAGCCTAAGCCATCCCTCCCCCCCCCCTTTTTTTTTATCAAAACAAGGAATCCTTTTTGACAGTTTACCCCTAGCGGATATCCAGCCTGGCATGAACACATTCCACACAGTTAAACTTCCTCAAAGAGTTCTTTTGTTTCCCAGGGTTAGATGTAAAAAAAAAAAAATAAATAAATTAAAAAGGGGGGGGGGCTACCATGCTAGTTCCATTACTTTAAGAAAATATAATTCAATTAATTCAATTCTCTTATATATCATGATGTTGTATGTTTTCTTTTCTTGTTTTCTCCCAGCAGTTGTTAGTTCTCGAGGGTTGGTTTGTTACTCTGTATTCTTGTCATTTTTTTTTGCACCCTCATTTGATCGCAATGCCCCTTCATGATAATCTGGGCCATGCCCTCTTCATGATAATCTGTCTCAGACCGTGCTCTCTCTCTCTCTCTCTCTTCTCTCTCTCCTCTCTATCTCTCTGTTCTATTAGTCTGATCTGTGTATTATCTATCTGATCTGTCTATCTTATGTTGTTTCTTTTTTATCTTTACTTTTTCCCTAATTTGTTATTAAACCCCTTCATAAAGGACAATGGCCTTAAGGTAAAGGTGTCCATAACCTATACGGACAATGGAAAGCGAGGTGTCCAGATACCTCAGCTTCTCCTGAGGCCAGCATCTTGAGGGCGGTACCCATCTCCCTATGCCTTCGATAGCCCTCTTAAGAGGGCAAAGCATCCATTTGCAGCTGCGTGAACTGGCTGGCTATAATGCAGACAAGGCGCACAAACAGCAACCCATCCAGGAGGCAACCACATAATGCTGCTTAACCTTACCTTGGGGAAAGAGAATGCTCTGATCACTGAGCTATCCTGTCCCCCTAATGATGGCAATGACCTTACATAAGAATGAATCATCCGAAGCACACAGACACACAGAC
Source organism: Stramonita haemastoma (assembly GCA_030674155.1). Classification (NCBI taxonomy): domain Eukaryota; kingdom Metazoa; phylum Mollusca; class Gastropoda; order Neogastropoda; family Muricidae; genus Stramonita; species Stramonita haemastoma. The sequence goes on along the minus strand of CM060321.1, from coordinate 7,846,442 downwards.
ACAACACACACACACACACACACACACACACACACACACACACACACACACAACACAAACTCTCTCTCTCTCTCTCTCTCTCTCTCTCTCTCTCCTCTCTCTCTCTCTCTCTCTCTCTCTCTGACACCCCACACACACACACACACACACACACACACCACACACACCCACACACACCACACACACACAACACACACACAAACACAACATAACACAGCACAGCACACACGACAACCAACACAACCAACACACACGCACACACACACGCACACGCACACACACACAACCACACACACGCACACACACACACACGACACATACCACACACACAAACACACACAACACACACGCCACACACACACACACACACACACACACACACACACACACACACACACACACAACACACACACACACAACACACACACACACAAAAGATAAGAAAGATGCAGACTACAGACAGGTTAACATGCAGATCAACCGGCATGCACACACAGATTGTAAACCCTCACACCAGATATCTTCCACAGAATATTTTCTGGGTGCCTGTTGGTTCATTATTTTCTAAACTTACAAGCAGCAAATAAGCCAATAAAGACACCTGACAAAATAGTGTGGTACTTAACAGCTTAGTTGTTTATTGTCTTGGGAGAAAGTTACCAGGCATAACTGGTCCCATAGGTATTTACAATACATCTTACTAGAAAGGACAAGTCTAAAGAGGGAAGGCTGGTCAAAAAAGCAAAAGACGAAAACACAAAGCCGGTAGCGGGTAAAACCAGAGAAGATGCTTTAAACTCGTTTCTCAGTTATCCCCTAGACACGTTGCTATTTCCAAACACTTTCACGTTCCTCCAAAAAACAGAGAGCCGCGGAGAGGATTCTAAACTAGCAAACTTTAAATCGATTATGGAACCCTTTTCGAAACTTTACTGCAAAGTCACTGTCTGCAGTATAAATTTCCCCTGTCCCAACACGCACTCCTGGCATCAAAAAAAGTCGGCATGTGGAGGGGGGGGGGGGGGGGGGGTAGTAAAAAAAAAAAAAAGGAAGAAGCAGAAAGGGACTGATCGATGCCTGGATAATGAAAAAAAGCTCCATATTGTTGGCACAGGTCTGATTTTCCATGGTAACGGGGCTAACCTTTGGTTTGGTTCATCACGGCTCCTTCGTTGTATTCCTTGTTGTGTTTCAACATCCTGTATTTGTATTTACTGTTAATGTTTTGGGGATTGAATCCGCAGTGTATTGATTGTACTGCCTGCACTGTTTCTATACTGCAGTTTACTGTGCTGTTCTCTCTGATGTTGTACCGCACTGCATTGTGTTGTGTTGTCTTATCTTTTTTCTATATAGAGCAAACTACATGACCTTGGCCCTTGCCTTCATAGTGTAGGGATTCCTATGCCCAAAAACAACATCCACAAGATGGAATGTGTCCACTGAAGATCTGCCTTGTGTGCCACACAGCATCGGCGCTTTGAATTTTTTTTTTGAAGTTTTAAAAATCGAATGATCTTCCTTCTAAAGCCATAAGAGTAGCTCATCTGACAATGTTGCATGCACAAGATCCCGACTGGCCAAACTGTGTAGACAAATCAAATTTAGTCCACCGATGTCTGAAAGGCCATTCATGTAGCTGAAAGGAATTCTATGTAGTACAAGACAGTATTCTTTCATGTGAAACGCAGTCTTGGGCAGGAACTACAAGCTGCCTGAGACAGCTGTGGCAGACGACACGCTTGACACCTTCACACCAAAGGCGCCACACAGCTAGACATCCACAGTGTAGTCATAGATCTGGTAATTTGGGGGATTTTTATCAATTTCTAACAATTGGAGGCATGGTTTTGCTAACGTGTATATAGTTCCTAATCTGTAAACTATTGTTTTAAAAAGTGTTGATGGACGTTTTGAGAAGAAGCATGTTTTTTAACTTTAAAATGACAGGTGAAAGACCACTACTCTTACAGATGCAACGCACCATCTGCTAGAGACTCCTAACATTGACATAAAACTTGTAAAGTCTCCATCTTGCTTGAAAGAAAATATCACGACTAAAGATAATCCTAGAGTGGCCATAATACCCATTATTTCTGTCTATACCGCAAACTTCTTTTATCTGTATGTACTATCTAGAGCAGAAAGACTAGTATGACTATAATTTTATTACCCCAGGAAAATTCCATACAAAGAAAGAGGATTATTAGCTTGATAATTAGTCTTTCATTTCGTTAAAGAATCATTACTCCAATGACTGTTTATTTCTGATTTTCTATTTTCCTGAAACAGTCAAGGACCCAGCATGCATGATTACACGTTGGTAGTAGATGGGGCTTTTCCATACTTCAGCCTAAAGCTTAACACATAAATCTTCCTGGAACAAATCCACTTTTTCAACATCAGGCAATATCCAGACTGTGTTTGAGAATAAAAGGGAGAGAGGGAAACGTACGAAGATCGATTGTAGGCTAAGTGGTGATGACTGCAAAGCCAAGGTTATTTTGGTTCTGACCTTTTCCTATCACTTCATTAAGCTCGACCAACATCCATCATTCCTTGTCAGTGTAACATAGAGCTCCCGTCTCTACCTCTCCTAATGGGGATACACCTCATTCACTTTTTTATATATATAGCCAACCTCATCATGAGACCTTATCAGGGATGAAAAACCATCACAGTCTTATGTACACGATATGTCTACTTAACCACTATTAACACTGTCTCTATATTTTTTTATCCTTCCCCAGTACAGTCTACATACTTTACAGATTATTGTGGATTTTCTATACTGTTTTTCATTTTCCACACAAGCAAGCTGGTCTTCTATCAGACATGGTGTGATTACAATAAAATACATTTTGTCTAGACATCAAAAACTGCCAAAATAGAAAGCACAATGTAACATACTATATATATATATATATATATAGATATATAGATAGATAGATAGATAGATAGATAGATAGATAGATAGATAGATAGATAGATATAGATAGATAGATAGATAGATAGATAGATAGATAGATAGATAGATATAAACTTGTTTTTGATCTACACTCAGCCAGCACAGAAAACCATTTACCACATCTTGAAAATTCAAAGTTCACCGCCCATGCTTTTTGCCTTAACCAATAGCCTGTCACATGTTTAACGCCTTACAGCTATTCATATTTCTATATTTCATGTAACAGTCAATAATATACCCTACATGTGTTTACATAGGATTTTTTCAGACTTTAATCTAATGCCTAACATAAATCTCTCTGGAGCAAATTCACTCTCCCAATCTGGAACAATACACCAGACTGTGTTTGAGAATGAGGAGGGAGAGGGAAACACGAGAGGTTTCATTGACGGCTGAGTGTTGATGACTACAAAGCTAAGGTTATTATAAGTTACTGCTGACTAGGATCTCAATTCACTGCTGGATCAGCTGTCATCCATCTCTCCGTGAATATGTATCGCAGTATCTCTCCAAATGAGACGTTTCCTTCCATTTGATTCTTTGTTATTTATAGTCCAGCGAACTATACAAGCAATAATCATTTGATCTAAATATAAAAACATCAAAACATTCCCTTGTTTTAGCTTTATTACATCTTCAATATTACCATTAGACTGTTCCTTCATTCCTACCAATTTTCTTCAACTATCTGTTGACATGTGGGGACGGGATAGCTAAGTGGTCAGAGCGCTCGCTTTCCCCCAGCCAAGTTAAACAGCGTCGAGCGTGGTTGCCAAGTGGATGGTTGACCGTTTGCGCGCGCCTTGGCTTCAGTACAGTCCCCCCAGTTCACCCAGCCGTAAATGGGTACCTGCCCTCTTTAGGGTCAGGGAAGGTAAAGCAGCGAGGGAGATGAGATGGGCGCCGCCCTCAACATGCTGGCCCCTAGATAAGCTGAGGTCTCTGACGCCTCGCTCCCCTACGACCACACAGGTTATGGGACACATTTATCTTTTTTTAATCTGTTGACATAAGGGTGGAATGTATCAAATCATATTGTGAACTGTGACCAAATATTTCACACTCTCCACATAGATATGCAGGTACTGTCTGATGACAATGTAGTACATAATGCTGTCAAAGTCAAGTACTGAATAAAACTTTCCTGGTCTTAATGACTTCAATTAGACTTCAATTGACAGCTGTCTAATTGAAGTCATGAAAGCTCTGTACGAGAACGCAAAAAGTGCAGTTTTTATGAACAATCACGTGGGCGAGTTCTTCAAGACCACGGTTGGGGTTCGCCAGGGCTGCCTTCTCTCACCTGTACTCTTCAACCTCTTCCTCGAAAACATCATGACAGAGACACTGCAAAACCACCACACTTCCATCTCCATTGGTGGAAGACCCCTTTGCAACCTCAGATTTGCAGATGACATTGACCTCATGGGCAGCAGCAAACAAGAACTGCAAATCCTCACAGACAACTTAACGGATCGAGCGAGCGCATACGGCATGGAGGTCAGTACAGAGAAATCAAAGATCATGGTCAACAGCGCGAGTAATGACATCACGGAAATAAAGATGAATGGAGAAACACTAGAAGAGGTGAGCCAATTCAAATACTTAGGCTCCATCCTAACAAAAGATGGCACATCAAACAATGAAGTGAAAGCTCGCACTGCAACAGCAACATCTGCTCTAGTCAGACTCGAGAAGATCATCAGAAGCAACAACATCAGCTTCTGCACCAAACACCACCTTTACAAATCCTTCGTGATATCTATCCTCCTATATGGCTGTGAATCATGGACTCTGACAGCAGAGTTAGAGAGGAGAATCCAAGCATTCGAGAACAAGTGCCACAGAAGACTCCTCAAAATATCATACAAAGAACACAAGACCAATAACTATGTGAAAGAAGAAATCAAAAAGCGTGTGGGCCCCCAAGAGCCTTTGCTCTCCACCATAAAGAGGAGAAAGCTGATGTGGTTTGGTCACACCACAAGACACAACTCCCTAGCAAAAAACATCCTGCAAGGAACAGTCGAGGGCAAGAGAAGAAGAGGCCGCCAAAAGAAATCATGGGTTGACAACATCAAAGACTGGACCGCCCAACCCCTGCAACACCTCCTACTAGCCACACAGGATCGTGAAGCATGGAAAAAGATCTCTGTTGCGTCTTCTCTCATGTCCCCCCTACGTCCTTTGGGACATGGGACTGAGTGAGTGAGTGAGTGAGTGGTCTTAATATTTCAATGTTTTAGCTTTTTAGAGTCAATTTTCCCTAGAAACCACCATGAGCATATGTACAAGCAATATAAAAGGCATCAGTAGATTCAACTCGGAAAGCAAACTATCTCAACCTTTAATTCATCCTGTGCCGCAGAGATTCAAACTCACAACCCATAAGTTCAAGATCACTAGGATTAGATGTTTGTCACCTAGTTTGCTTGGCAATCAAACCTGCCTAAGACCTTCAGCTCTTCATCTTTGTTTTTATTTTCCTGTAACGGTTCACGATCTACCCTGCTGACCTTTACACTTGCAGACAATGGGGATTTTCCAGACTTTAGTCAACACATGAATCTCTCTTGAACAAACCAAACTCTACCAACGTCAGGCAATATCAAAACTGCATTTGGAGTAAGAGGAAAGGAGAGAGGGAGCAGGGAGAAGACTGATCGATGGATGAGAACTGAGAACTACACAGCTAGGGTCATTACGGTTCTGACCTTTTCTCACATTTACTCAGCTCCTGTGGTCCTGATAGTTCTTCTGTTATCCTTCCTTTCTTGTCTGTGTCTCACCTATCTTCTGCTCCTATCTCCACAAAATGGGTTACCATCCAACAAATGATTTAATTTTATTTATAACCCAAGTCATTAACGACTGCAATTTTTAAAGCTAAAAGAAACTGTCAACGGCTTCTCTCAACCACATGTATTTACCTCACCACCACTAGGCCCCTACTGCCACCATTTCTTTATTCCCATCTTTCTCATCCTTTCATGTATGCTCACGGCCATCTCATGGATTTACCCAGATAGTGTTGTGAATTATCAGCAAATATTACTCACTCTTCATACAAGCAAGGTGATCCACCATCTTGTATGGTCTCATAATAATGACAAGCATTTATGACATCAAGACATTGCGGCGTTGTGAAATGATGGCGTAGAAAGCCATATGCTAGGCATCTAAACATTTTTTTCGGTCTTCACTCATCAAGTATAGGATACCATTTACCACAGCCAAGAGAATTCAAATGCCACAACCCATGACTTTAGGAAAAAAAGAACTGAATGCTTGTTGCCTTATACACTTGGCTGTCACACCTGCCTCAGACATTCAGCTCTTCAGCTCTTTTTCATATTTTCCTGTAACAGTCAATACTTTATCCCTCCTATGTTCATGATTGTATGGAAAGGAGCTAGTTCAGACTTAAGTCTGCAGCTTAGGCCTATCACATAACTCTCCCTTCATAAAGCCAACAGCCAGACTGCTTTGGGAATACGCGGAGTGGAGAACTGAAAACGTGAGAAGACTGATGGGTGGTCGTGTGGGGATGACTAGCAAGCTAAGGTTAATTTGGTCCTGACCTTCGCTCACCACCTGATCAGCCCCCATTCATCACCTGGCTCTACTGTCGTCCATTTGTTCGTGTCTGTGTATTGCATGTCTTAACCCCCGGTTTTCATCAAATGGGTCACCATCTTACAAACGATTCCTTTTTTTATATTTATAGCCTAATGTTATAGTGTGCACTTTAGACACTATAACTAGACACTAGG
>CM060321.1:7827201-7834701 GCA_030674155.1 Stramonita haemastoma | reverse complement strand
TAAGATGAAAACACTGAAAGAGTCTGTAGAGTCGATGTTAGCTGCTGTTGACAAGTTTCCATGTAGGAAAAGGAAACAGAGTAAGAGGAAAAGAAAGCAAAGAAAGCGTAAGAAAAACAAGAACCAAACTGTCCAAGTCCCGGTTCAGAGAGATTCAAACCCGCAGAATGTTGATGTGAAGGGTTTCAGAGCGTTGACTGATGTGTCTTTGGATAAGACAGGTATGAATCCTCTGCTAGCTTCTAGCATGGAGAATGAGTCGCAGGAGGGTGGATGGGTGCTGCTGCCCATTTTACCCAAACCAGTTGCTTCTGGTTGTTCTCCATCAGGGAGAAGTAGTGGGCAAAGTGAGAAATTGTCCGCCACTGTGACTGAAACAAGATCTTTGGGATCTTTGTGCAAACCAGTTGGTGTAGGTTTGCATGATGTTGTATCTCATCCAAAAGAGGAAAAGCATGGTGTTCCAAGGCTTGATGTGGGTTTGTCCCATAAGGTTCCTGACAGAGGAAGGTGGTTCAGGAAAGAGCCTTTGCCATGCAGAAACAGGTTTATGGCAAGTAGGAAAAATGGCATTCCTATCAGGGCTGCAGCATGTGCTAGCTGATGTATGGCTGTAGTTACTAGGCTTGGATTCCCAGTTGTAGTAACTATGAATGTTGTGTCTTTTTCTTTTCAGGATGTGTCGATGTAACAATGAATGTTTTTATGTTACTTATGTGCTGCAAATGGTTTGATTTTGCAGGCAACTGTTGTTGTATTACATATGGTTTCACGATTATGCTGGTTGGTATTTGTCATTGAACTTTTGTGTTTGTTAATGGTAACACTGGAGGCTATGAGGAAGATGATGGAATATGATGAGTATGGCAAATAGTACTTTGTTGGGTAAATCTAGTGTTGTAATTTTGAAGCCAGTCATGGAATTTTTGGTTTTGAAGAAGGCCTAGTTGGTACAGGCCTAGATGGGAAATCTGAGAGTTGTCACGAGTTTTGTTTTAGAGGTTCCTCAGATTGGTTAGTTCTCAGTTTCTCTGTCAGGCTATGTTGTTGATGAGGACTGTAGACATGCAATGAGGACATTGCATTTTAAAGCTTGGGGAGTGTGTTATAGTGTGCACTTTAGACACTATAACTAGACACTAGGTTAGACTACAACCCTCTCCTTCCCCCCCCCCCTCCTCCTTCCCCTTCTCTTCTAAGAGTGTTACAGGGGCTGGCATAAGGTCTACATGGAGTTTTCTTTGTTAGCGCGATGGGTAGCGATGGGTAGGATTAGAGACAGAGTCCGCAGTCGAGCATGGCGCCACTTGAGACAAGCTGGCGACAATTAACAGGTTGGAGGGCTCGTCCCTGCTAGTCTATTGCTCAATAAGTTTGGTGTTGTCGTGGAAACTTTGCTGACTTGATTTCTTTTAAATTTCTACTTTGAAATCATTGGGTTAGGTCCGAGTCAGTTGGCATCCCCCTGGACATGATTGGTTTAGACTTTAGGGCAGAATAAGCTTTGTGTAAGTGAGAGGATCCGTCAGTCACTCAGCATATCCCTGCGACAGCGAGAGGACAGCAAGACGAGTCCGTAGCGGCAACGATGTGACGACGCTAGCTTACAGTAGTTGTTCTTCGGGTTGAGCTGTAAGTGAAACATTTTTCTTTTATTGTAGTTCAGTTTATCAGGGTGATAGTCGATTCAACAAACAGATTCGATCCCCTATACTAACTGAATTTAATGATGGATTTGGTCTTGTGAGAGTGTGTGTTGTTTGACACACAGAAGTTGGTTGAGAATCATAAGACTTATTATTTAATTGTGAGAGCTTGGGTTTATTTTACAATTGATTGGATGTTTATCGATTTGGTTTCGTGTTATTCCGAGACGAAGTTTATAAATCGCAGTGATCGCAGATAAATTATTGTGGACTAGTACGAAGTGATTGTGTTAAACTATTATGGTATAGTTTAATGTGTTAAACTATTATGGTATAGTTTTAATCGGAATAGACAACGTTGAGTTGGAAACTGTGAAGGTTGTCTGGTTAGTCTGTTATCTGAAAGTAAGGACTAGTTTGGTCCCTGAGATAATTGTTCTACTACTGTAGAGGGGGTTTCAGCAACCATGATTGTGTGACTATGGTCAGTCATTTGTGTGCCTAAAGCTGCTAATTTTGTATGCGATTTTTGTGACACTACATTATGCCTACTCAATCTCTTCCTTACCCTCTCTCTCTCTCTCTCACTCTCTCTCTCTCTCTCTCTCTCTCTCTCTCTCTCTCTCTCTCTCTCTCTCTCTCTCTCTCTCTCTCTCTCTCTTTTGTGTTACGATATCCATAGGTTTGATAGGAACCAATGTTGTGGAAAAGATCTTAGCATAAACTAAGTTCTGTTGGACATTATTTAGGATAATGTCAGCTGAGAGTACTCAGGAAAGGGTTTTCCTGGTTAATTGTAATATTTGTATTTGTTATTTACAATTGTATACTCTCTGTTGGTTCCCTGTGATTAACTTGGTATCTTGGTGTGAGTGATGAAAGAAGTTTGTCTCGGCTAGACGACAGTAGTATTGCTATGTGTGCCTTTCATGAATTATATATATACCTTGTTAAATGTGGATAGAGTAGCACTTACCCGAATTCTCCGATTTGTTTCAGACGTGTTTTAAATGTGGATAGTTACCTGAATTTTGTATTTGTTTCAGGTGTGTGTTGTTTTGTGGTAAATGAAACAATAAAACGTGTTACCATAACACCCCTGCGTGGCCTCCATGTTTGAGATGTGGAGTGCCTGAGATCATCCTACCATCCCCCCCCTCTCCCCATTCACCCCTTATTGTGGAAAGGACAACCAACGAACCTGTCTGTCTACACTAATTTATCAACAAAGGCAATTATCAGAGCTAAACGAAAGCTGTTAAAAGCTTACCCCATCTATTTACCTTTCCACTGTTTCTGTACTCCCACCCTTTTCATCATTTCCGAGTATGTTATTTATCCTGGATTTCGTCAGATGGTATTGTGAGTCATCACCCAATATTTCTTACCTATCACGTGCATAAGCCAGCTGATCTACCATCTTACAAGTTCTGATATTAATTTAATCATCCTGTGTAGGTACCTGCCAAATGATGGAGAGGAATGTCACGTGCTAATTATCTTAACCTTTTTACCAATGCTAAGCCAGAATAGGACACCATTTACAAAAACCTCAAGAGTTCAAAATCCACAGCTTGTCACTTCTGAGTTATGAGGATCAGAAACCGGTCCCTTCATCGACTTGGCTGTCACACCTACTTAACGCCTACAGCTATTCTTGCTCGTATCTTTTCCTATGCAGTCAATACCCTACCCTGCAGACGTTTGCGTTGGCAGAGAATGGAGCTTTCTCAGACTTTAGTCTAAAGCCCAACACATAAATCTCTCTGGAACAAACTCACACTCCCAACCTCGGGCAGTATACCAGACTGTGTTTGGGAAGGATGAGGGAGGGAGAGGGGGAAACACGAGAGGCTTGATTGATGGCTGAGCAGCACTGACTACCAAGCTAAGGGTATTACAGTTCTGACCTTTCCCCGCCACTGACTAAGCTCCCATTGTGCCGATGTCTCTTCTGTTACCCGTCATGCCTTGTCAGGGCATCGCATATCTTCTGCTCCTGTCTCCTACAAATCAGACATCTCTTCACAAGTAACGCCTCGTTATTTATAGCCAACCTGATTATGCAAGCCATGATTATCAGGTCTGAAAATCTATCACAAGCTTCCCTCAACATAATCCACTCAATTTACCCCTCCCACTATCATGTCTCGGTTTCATCATCTTTTCAAAGCATACATATACATCACGAACTGTTCACAATATATCAGAATTTATCTGGTGGAATTGTGGAGAGGAAACAAATAGTTATTCTCAACATAAATCTGCCAGTCTATCTTCAAGAACTGTCTTATGATAGTGTAGTGCATATTGTCTTGACATCAAGCTTTATTAAATGAGGCAGCATAATGTCACCAGCTAGGCATCTAAATAAATCTTCCATTTACACTTAGTCAACTTTGGACACTATCTGTCAAAAACTTTATTAACTTCACGTTCCATTGGAAACAATAAAATAAAGTTAAGATCAAGACTGTATGTTTTAAACTGTGTTACTATTGCAAAGGCATGCTTAAATCGGCACCAAGTTTAGCTAATTCACAAAAACAGTTCTCTCAAAAGAGTGTTGATGTCACTGAGAATATTTTCCCTCCACTGACATTTCACATATATTATGAAATTAATGTTTTATTGTCTTAAAGTCTCGATATTTCTGTTGGGTTTATATTTTGTTTAGGCTTCCTAATGAAAAGCCCTCACATGCCAAATATTCCTGCCACACTACATATGTTCAGAAATCTGCACTGAAGATGCTTGCTTAAGCCCAGACATAACTCAGAATGCTGGTGAGGCCTCAAGTATATGTCAATGCTTTTGTATTACAGCAACCCCTTAATGCTGAAATGAATAACAAGATCCTTAACACATCTATATTACTTTTAGTTTGCATATATGCATACAAGGAATGCAGGCATCAATCATCAGGCTCAACAGGGAAATTATAAACAATATCTACCGTGGATCCTGCTTGTGTTATTAATACTAAAATTCAAAGCCCACAACTTTGGGTCTGCTAAGATCAGAAAGTCATATTCTTATCCATCTGACCACCATACCTATTTTAGACCTACTGCAAGTTCTTGGTTATACATTTTCCTATAACAGTCCAGAATCTACATGGCAGACATTTACGTTGGTATGGAACGGGGCTTTCTCTAACTTAACACATATAACTCCCTCGAAGAAACCCACTCGTCCGACATTACCCAATAACCAGACTGTTTGGGGAACAAGAGGACGGGAGAAATGGAAATATGAGACGAGTGATTAATGGCTGAGAGGTGATGACTACAAAGTTGAAGCCATCATGGTTCTGACCTTTCCTCACCACCTGACTTACCTCCCTTAGCCCTCATGGTTCCGCTGTCATCCATCTCGCATTGTCTATGAATCGCGTTTCTTCCCTTCCAGTTTCCACCAAATGGGATACCGCCTCACCAATAATTCTTCGTTATTTGTAGTCCAGATCACTACGCAGGCTATAATTATCAGGACTGGAAACTGTCAAGGGCCTCCCATCACTTTACCCATTCGTTCTTCATCCCTTCTGGCTGAAATCCACAAACAGTTCACTGTATGGTGAAATCTGTCTCTGCGACTAATCAACTCTTCCAATATCAGGCAATAATCACACTATGTTTTGGGAAATCGGGGGATGGGAGAGAGGGGACAGTGATAAGATTTATCGATGGCTGAGTGGTGTTGAAAGCAATGCAGAGGTTATTATGGCTCTGACATGTCATCAACACGTGACAAAGCTCTTCCTGCGCCAATGTCGCTTACTTTATCTTGTCCGTGTATCAATGTCTTTTGCTACTATAACCACAAAACATTACTCATACACAAGCATGTTGGGGTGTTTTTTTGTATTTCTAGCCTAACCAACAACCATAAAGGTTATATCAGGACTGAAAAATGTATCACTAGTTTTCCTACACTTGATTCATTTACTTTATCAGTACTACCATTATCACTTTCTCTTATAATCTCTTCCACAATTGGCTCCTACCATAACGGATTCTGTCGTATGACGTCGCAAATTATGACAACATATCTGACACTCGCAATACAAAAATCCCATCCTTGCTGACCATCAGGAATTGTCTGACGACAATGACGAATGGCACGTGTAAGAAGTCGATGTCTATTGTATTTATCGAGAACGGATGACAAAATTTACAAAACTGCATACACGAGGGGACTGTGTGTAAAAAAAGGGCATGAGTGCCTTTTCCATTATCCTTGAAATAAATAATAATAAATAAATAAATTTGAACGTTAAGCTTCAGAAGCCTATAGTCACAAACTACATGTTTTTGTGCCGGCCTGGGTGTTTCAAACGAAATCTATACAATAACCATAATATGTTTTAAATAGTCCGTTCTTTGTTACTGTCGTTGAACTTTCCGTTTAAGACAGTGCTGGATAGAAGACCGAGAAAATAACTGATTTTGTGAATACTAGACATTATATCATTATTCATGGATACTATTTCTGACGCCTACAATAGATTTTCTACTAAATATTCTACGTAGTACGCTTAGCTGCAGTTTCCACTGATCACCAATGCAATAAGTTATCAATTAAATTCTACACCCTGCAAATACTTCCAATAATATAAAACTGGTGTAAATGCCATTTTTCTCACTGTCAATGCTTTACAAGAGCACTGAATCGATCAACTTTTGCGCAGCAACTCACAACTACTTCCAAGCACTTTTTTCACACTTCATTAAAAGACAGAAATGTAAGTATTCAAAACTACAGAATTGAGCGCACTGATGGAAAATCGTCCATGACCCTTACTTTTATGTTTGCCGTATAAATCTCTCCTGAACAAGCCCCCTCTTCTGACATGAGCCAATATCCAGAGAGGAAGTGGGGATGACAGGAATGGAAAGAAGGGAGGTGATAGATGGCTGGGTGATGAGCGTAAAGCTAAGGTTATTCTGGTTCTGACCTTTCCAGACCACACGACTAAGCTCCCTCGCCCTCACACGATCACAGTCTGGCCGTCATCTATCTCTCCTTGCATATCTTCGGAATCCATCAAAACCAAAGAGGATACTTCGTCACTAAAGGCCTCCGCTCTAAATCTGTCCGTGCTACCATTCCCAGCATCAATATCACCACCCACGTCTGCCTAGACATGTTCGACAGCTTGTTCGTATAAAATGTGTTTGCTTTTTTTTATGATGATAGATAAATGAAAAGGTCATTCGCAAAAGTGCACTGTCTTTGCTCACAGTACAAAGAAGCACTCCACCACTAAGCGCTGCCATGTAATGTTTCAGTTTTACGTGCTAGGTGTGGTGTCTATGCGTTTTTTGACATACGTTTGGCCAATTTAAAAAGGCATTTGCCACAAAGTGTGCAAAGCTGTTTTGTCTCAGTCTGACACTGATCCAAAATCAAGACTGCAGCATTATTATGCTTCAAATCTGGTGTTACTATTATAGAATGCAGTAACCAAATGTCCCTGCTTTAAGCTCAATGAGAATAAAACAGTTAATTTGAAACAAAATCGAAGTGCACAGTCATGTATAATGGCCCTTAAAATTTCATTCTACTGATTTGATGATTGAGATACACACACCAAATAAAATAACGTTTAACCAGTCACTTTCAAACGCTATGATTACCAAACGAAATTGTAACTACTTTAAAAAATATTACTGATAACTCGCTAACAAACGCTATGATTACCAAACACAACTGAAACTACTTTAAAACATAACTGATATCTTCTGCATTCTACATAAACTCTCACCAAAGAACACCACAAAAAATTACTGCAACAGTAAATTAACTGCTACAAACAGCGTTACCGATTTGTTAGCCAAATGTTTCAGCC
>CM060321.1:7782201-7814701 GCA_030674155.1 Stramonita haemastoma | reverse complement strand
AAAAGCGGAACAGGATTTAACGTGTGCGCAAGATGTTCTGTTCTGAATGGTCATGAGGCTGCAAATTCGAAGCTCCAAACATGCACCCTCTCAAAGACCAGAGGTTAAAACTTGTATGATATTCGACAACCGCCTATGTGCAAACCTGCCAATGCCTTATAGTGTATGCAGGTGATAGAATATAAACGCCTAAGAGCTCGTCATTTCGTCATTTGTGATAGTACCTTGCAAAATCATAAAATACCGGAGGCGCTGTCCCCACACTGATTACACTGCTAGCAAATGATTAGCTGAATGGATTCTATTGCAGATGAGGTGTGGCGCATACCGACTGTTTGAACACGAAGATTTCTTAATGGAAAAAAAAGAAAACTGAACCTACGCTTTTTCGGTCCTCCTTCCAACCGATTTGACCCCTCTTTCCCAACCCCCTCCCCTCTCTGCCCCTTCGCTGCTCCCCCCCCCCCCCCCAACGCACGCACACACATACGCACGCACCTTCCTTTTACCTTTTGCTGGTCAAAGGTAAATGAATGTGTTTCTCTGTTTACAACCGATGTTACGTGCACCTAATCAGCTTGTCTGTCTGTGGCTCAGCCTTGCCGTGTGGACACGCAGACCACAACAGCAATACATCTCATCTTGTCATGTACAGTCAATAACAACAGACACAGTAAAAAAACAAAACAAACACAAACAAACAAACAAACACACACACACACACACACACACAACACACACACACACACACACACACACACACACACACACACACACTTTCTATTTCTTTCCTCGGCTAAAACTCCGAGCTTCACCAATGGTGAGATGTTTCCGTATGCAACCGTTTTCGTCCACTATTAAGGTAACCGCGTTCCGACTTCGGGGATGAACACTATAGAAAATCGATGAATTACGTCTTCTGATGTACAATCAGTTACAACGGACACACAGGAATCGAGAGGATAATTAACATCTTTCATCAACTTATTCGCTGACTGAAGTAAGTCTGCCAGCTGCTTGGCAAGTTCGCCTTGTCATGCATGATCACTGACAAATAAGAAGACAACACCATATGGGGATGATGAAGATGACTGGTGTATTTTTACGCAAACATACTTCAAGGACTCAGCCAGCTGGTACTTTGCTTGGTGGACTGACTAGTTGTGTGAGCGGTGGTTTCTCTAACATATTAAGCAAAGGTAATAAACGTTGCTGCTAAATCAGGTAAAACTTTCGTTTTAATTTAATCTTTTTTTTAATTGTAAATGTGCCGAACCATACACCCATAAGCAAGCAAGCACGCACGCGCGTGCACACGCACGCACACACACACACACACACACACACACACACACACACACACACACACACACACACACACACACACACACACACACACACACACACACACAAAACGCAAGTAAAGAGTTCTGATAGGGAAAAAACAACACGAAAAGAACAAAAACAACTGAACCTCACTAGATCAAAGAACTGCTTGCCGAAGCCAAATGATTCACGGCAATGGCCATTCCTTGCCTTGTTTCTTTCCATCTGTATCGCATGACTAATCAATACCGCAATGCCTCCAGTTTTATTCCATGTTCAAAGCGAAATATTCGGTTATTTCAAACAACCACAGCACTAAAGGTAATGGATATCATGTGATTTTGCTCGGGGTTTACAAAAAAGGTTTGTTTTTATATTAATCCAATGCAAAAGCAATTGAAGACTGGAAACAGCTACTATACAAGAAAACTTTTGAACGCGAATAAGTTATTTGTGTAAGATGTAAGATATATTTTTCATTGATTTACGCAAATGGTTTGGATTGTAACACTTCCTGTGACACGGTGATTGTGCTTCAGGTGCAAAAAATATTATGTTGGGATTGGGTTTTTTCTGACGTTCTTTTTATGCAGATTCCTCTCTCTGTCTCTGTCTGTCTGTCTGTCTGTCTGTCTGTCTGTCTGTCTGTCTGTCTGTCTGTCTGTCTGTCTGTCTCTCTCTCTCTCTCTCTCTCTCTCTCTCTCTCTCTCTCTCTCTCTCTCTCTCTCTCTCTCTCTCTCTCTCTCTCTCTCTCTCTGTTGACCGTTCTCTGGTATGTTTAAGACAATGTGGTGGACAGCCTACAAGACTACCACAGCCTGTAATGTTAGAATCTTCAATATACAAGCATAGGCCAGTCATCATTTTTATCATCATCCCACCAACTTGTGCATCTTAATTAAAAGGTTTTAGCAGCAGTTATTTTATTTCTGCCAACATCACATTCCTGCAGAACATTAAAATAATAATGGAATCTAGATTTTTTTTAATTGTGGCTGGAAACATGCATTTTGCCAGGTCTCTGACAAAATTGAACACCTAACTGTATCCCTTTCTTATGGTAGCGGGGTTATCAGAGTCTGTCTGTTCTTGGGCAGGTGATTTTAAAGAAACTGCAAAAGGCACACAGTTAATTTCACAAAATTACAGCCATACGCGCTTCACTCGTTTTTGATGTCCTCCACGCTGCATGGTCTGTGCAGCCGTTTTTTATCGGTTCCTCTGTAAAAAAAAAAAATAAATAAATAAATAAATAAATAAATAAGCGGTATCTGTTTAAACCAACAGGGGAGCAGAGGACCTCATGGCTAATCAAGCAACAAGACATGACCGCTACAGCCAACAGGGGGTGAACCCATAAACAATCACCCTGCGTGTTTTCCTGAGCCTTTCAAATTATTCCTTTTATATCGTGTTGTGTTACATCCATACTTTCTTAATATGGCAGATATGAAAAAAAAAACCTAACTGAAAAAAAGGAATATAAATAATCACCCTGTGTGTTTTCCTCTGAGCCTTTCAAATTATTCGTTTTATATCATGTGGTGTTACATCCATACTTTCTTTAATATGGCAGATATGAAAAAAAACACCTGACTGAAAAAAAAAAATAATAATCACCCTGCTTGTTTTCCTTGAGCCTTTCAAATTATGCCTTTATATCATGTGGTGTTACATCCATTATAATATGGCAGATGTGGAAAAAACCACCCTGACTGAAAAAAGAAATAACAATCACCCTGTGTGTTTTCCTTTGAGCCTTTCAAATTATGCCTTTTATATCATGTGGTGTTACATCCATACTTTCTCTCTAATATGGCAGATATGAAAAACCACCCTGACTGAAAAATTGTTTGGTAAAATACGGAGTGTGTGTGTTTGGCTCCACTTGCTCACCTCCCCTTCCCTAGGATGGGCATGATAGTCAGGATGGTGGATCAAAACGATGTCAAGTGTTTCCTTGGAATGTTTACACAAAAACAATCCTAGCTTTTCTTCTTGTTGTTATAATCATTCATCATATGTGTGCCTCTGAGTTTTGTAAATGCCCTTCATGAGAAAATTAAAAGTATTTTGAAATGAGTTAAACTAATAATTGATTTGAAAGCGTTTACGGCAACATGTTCCTAATCCACACGGTTTTGACGCTGCTGATTTGAATCCCATACAAAAGTTGCCTGAGAGACAAAGTGAAGACTTTTATTAATCTTCCATTGAAAATCCTTATGGAGATTTTTATGATCTTCCATGTCAAGCCTTATGGAGATTGTTATGATCATCCATGTCAAAACCTTATGGAGATTGTTATGATCTTCCATGTCAAATCTTGTGCAAATGAGCCAGTGCCTTTGAGCTTCATGTGTGCACCTATGCAGAAGATTAAATTAATGTTCACGATTAAGAATTTTTCATTTATGTCAGCAATCGGTAAGTTGCCGAAACAAGATAATGTCAGATATGTCCAGAAGGTTTGGCAGCTGCATTCGGTTTACATAGCTGGTCAAGTATATGCTGGGTGGATTTCACGACAGTTAACAAGTGGTGTTGATGGATTAAACCAAATGTTTTGACGTCTTCTTGTAAAAACTCAAAACTTAAGTCTTTTCTCTTAGCTTTTTTTCTCCTTCCAGCCAACTCCCACCCCCACCCCCCACTCCTCACGTCCCTCTTCCCACCCCTCTCTCCCGACCTCCCAACTCTCCCCTTCCGTCTGCTTTTCCCAAGACAAAGGAAAATGTATGTGTTTCTTTGTTTACTACCAACGTCACGTGCAACCAATCAGCTTGTCCGTCTTTGATTTCATCTCTGCCTGAGTCATCCCTGCCGTGTGGACACGCAGGCCACAGAAGGTATAACAGCCATACATCTCATCTTATCATGTACAATCAATAACAACAAAACACAGCGAACAATATGATCATATACCATCAGCAGTATTGGACAGACACAAAATCGTGCACGTAGTTAATATCTTCACGCAACTCCTTCATTCAACTAGCAAAGTTGAGCTTGCCTGCCTGCCTGCCTGTCTGCCTGCCTATCTGCCTGCCTGCCTGCCTGTTTGCCTGCCTGTCTATCTGTCTGCCTGCCTCTCTGTCTGCCTGCCTGTCTGCCTGCCTGTCTGCCTGCCTGCCTGTCTGCCTGCCTGTCTGCCTGCCTGCCTGCCTGCCTGCCTGCCTGTCTGTCGGCCACTTAGTGTGTTGGTTTGCTGGTTTAAAAGGATACATCTTGCTTGTCTGATAACTTCACTGAAAACGGACATGCCCAGTTCATGAAGATGACTGGTACATTCACACAATCAGCTTAATGGGATTAGTAAGTTAGTCCTTTGCTTGGTAGACTGATTGCTTACATATTACTTTGTTTCATTAAGATATGACGAAAACGTTTGATTTTGCTACTGTTAAAATACGGGTAGACTCTACAAAGTTGAGGACATACGCATACACGTACTCGCACGACTAGTGCACACGTGCGTGCATCTCACGCACACGCACGTTCACATGCACACACGCACGCACACACGCACACACACAGACACACACTGACACACACACACACACACACACACACACACACACACACACACACACACACACACACACACACACACACACGCACACGCACACGCACACGCACGCACACACACAGAGGCAGCGCAAGCATGTAAAGTGTTCTCATAAAAATCAGGGGAGGAAACCCCCAAACGAACATTACAAGATCAAAGAACTGCATGCAGAAGCCAAGCAGGTCACGTGACCGGTCGGCCATCTTTTTGCCTTACTTCTTTCATTCCGTATCGCATGACTGGTCGATACCGCAATGCCACAATTTTATTTTTAATGATCAAAGTAAAAGATCCACGAAGTTCAAATAATCACAGCTCTAAAGGTAATGAATATCATGTGCGTCACAAACAAAAATCATTTCTGCGATTAAATCACCGCAAAAGCAATTAAAGAGTCTTGAAATACCTTCTATTCCACAAAACCTCGTTATGTTAGCAGCTTATTTATCTAAAACAAAAATAGAAGACATGTTTCCTTCATGGATCTGATTGGTTTATGGGTTCACCGACCTATTTTGACTAAAGACTGAATGTAACAGCCACCACTGTGCTTATTCTTCTGCTTAAATTAAAAGAAATCTCTCCTCCTCTCTCCTCTCTCTCTCTCTCTCTCTCTCTCTCCTCTCTCTCTCTCTCTCTCTCTCTCTCTCTCTCTCTCTCTCTCTCTCTCTCTCACACACATAAAGTTAGTGACAAAGGCTAATAAACAATATCTACAATGCGAATTGCCCTTTTTCATATCTGAAAGAACAAAGTGTTCTGGTATAGTTCACTGGCCAAAAAGAGAGATATCATCTTAAAAACGGATGCGTAGTTGTACATAATAAGCAATTTATTCCGAGTATAATCATTGTAAATATTCTGATCTCCATGGTGTCAGGATGATATGATGGTTAGTAACTTATTGTTCTTGAAATGTTATAAAGTGATCGAAAGGTATCCTTTTGAAACGACGATAACTGTTTTAAAAAAAAGTTGTATTCAACGTAAACAGACTGTATATGTATTTTCATCCATTCATTGGAAGAAATGTACCTATAATTACTAATATCGACAATAATTGGTGGTTTAATTCATTTTGATGTGTATTACACAGAATTATTATTATAAATGTTAGTCATTGATGTTTTCTTACATGTTTATTATATTGTCACAAAGGAATGCAGGTGAAAGAATGATTGGAGTTTACTCTGTTGCACATTTGGATGTCTCTTGTTATGAAAAGTGTCATTTTCCTCCTTTTGTATTGTATTATGGTCCAATGGCCGATGTACATTAAACAAGTTCCGAGTTCCGAGTTCTCTCTCTCTCTCTCTCTCTCTCTCTCTCTCTCTCTTCTCTCTCTCTCTCTCTCCTCTCCTCTCTCCTCTCTCTCTCTCTCTCTCTGGTGATGCTGGTATGTAGGGGTAGGGAGGGGGTTGTCTTAGCTTTATTCCTTGATCAGGGCAAGGGCCGGATGAAAAAAAGTATGTAATACTTACTCTAACCCTTGAAAAATAAAGATTATTCTCATCTTCATCATTCTCATTCTCTCTCTCTCTTCTCTTCTCTCTCTCTCTCTCTCTCTCTCTCTCTCTCTTCTATACACACTACACATATATATATATATATATATATATATATATATATAATATATATATATATATATATATATATATATACCTCGTTGTTGGACGGTATACAAGATTATCACAGCACTACAATATAAAAATAAAAAATCACCAACACGTAAGCATAGGCCAGCTAGAGACATCATTTATCGTCCTCCCACTGACTTGTACAGCTAAAAAGTATAACAGCAGCCAGGCTATGATTGTTTGTTTTTTTCGTTCTACAAGCTCCAGTTGCTGCAGAAAATAGAACTCATGTGATGACATCTAAAAAATAATAAAAATAATGATAAAAGTCTTCGTGGAAAAACGCCCTCAGAACCGGCACACTAACCGTGAGTCTGAAGATATGGGTTAGTAGGCTTTTTCTTTTTGTTTTTCTTTTTTTTACCATTTTCATTGATAGAGGGAAAAGCTGACAAAGCATCATCTTCATGGGTGATTCAACTACTGCTGAGTCCGTGCAAGACTAAATGTCTGTAGGTGGGTGTGAGGGCGGGTGGGTGAGTGAGTGTGTGTGTGTGTGTGTGCTGGAGAGGGGGGTGTTGGGGGTGTTTGTGAGGGGGAGTGTGTGTGTGTGTGTGTTTGTGTGTGTGTGTTTTGTGTGTGTGTGTGTGTGTGTGTGTGTGTGTGTGTGTTTGTTGTGTGTTGTGTGTGTGTGTGTGTGTTTCTGTCAGCGTCTGTGAGTCTATGCATGAGAGCATGTGTGTATGGATGCGTGCACAAACGTGTGAATATATGTGTTCATTATGTGTGGTGTGTGTTGTGTCTGTCTGTCCATCTGTCTGTCCGTCCGTCTGCCTGTCCATTCGTCTATCCATCCGTCGTCTTTCTGTGCCCTTGTGTGTCTGTTACTACGTCTGCTTCTTCATTGACACCCTTGCCCCTTTACCTACTCCCAACTCTTTCCCTCTTCAATATCTCACTCCCTGTCGCGCAAACACATGTATGTGTGTGGATACTTTCATCACTCTACAAGTCACAGCGTCAGTCGGTCAATCACTCAAGCAGTCAGTCAGCCCCCACCCCACCCCCCCCCCCCAAAAAAAGTCAGTCAGACAGTCAGTTAAAAAATTACTCAGTCTATATCAAAGGCTGGGAGGAACTCTGACCAATTCAGCAGCAGAAAGGAAGGCCCCAGATCCAAGACGGGTGTGGGGGGGGGGGGGGGGTCGTTCGTATCTGTTACAGGCACATCTCTGAAAGTCAGTACAACTTTCCCATAGCTATTTCCTCCTACATGGGAATAATTATTTTGTTCATTTCTCGGCTAGAGCTCCGAGGTTCACCAATGGTCAGATTTTTGCATATGCGTCCGGAGTTTTTTTCGCCATCATTTAGGTAGCTGTAATCTTACTTCGGGCATACAATTGCGAATTAAAGCTACAAATGTTGCCGGGACACTTTCCGATTTCCACTGTTGTGGGTTCCTTTTAACGTGCACTAGTCCGAAAGCACATTGACTCTACTAGCATAAAGTTTCCTCGGAAAGAGTTTACGTTCAGTTCTATTTTCCCGTCAAACTGGGAAGAAAGGGCAACACTAGGAATCGAACCCAGAACCTTACAGTTAACCTGTTAGGCAGGTGAATGTCTAGACTGTCCTGCTGCCTTCTTTCTTAGCTTTTTTTATAACTTTTTTGATTCATAGCAAACCAACTGCCCGGACAGGAACTGCACTGAAAATGTTTCAGAAACAAAACGCTTTCAAACATACGGTCTAAACTATCTCTGAACAAAAAGAAAAATAAGTGAAGGAGAAAGGACGAGTAAGAATAGAGTATAAAGTGTGGCACATGGATAGAGGCTACTGACCTTCCAGAGTTGTATGCATCTTCTGCGATTTGTTGAAGAACTTTTAATCTGAGAAATCCTGAATTGCAATAAATTACTGCCAATTTTGTTTATTTCTTTGTTGTTTTTAATTAGAGAAAGCCGTTTGGCAGATTTAGTTCCATTGTCTCTAATAGCTTTTGCTTGGAGACTTTTTTTTTGGAGAAATCCGAAGTTGTCACATTCGATCGGTATCTTCCCTCTATCAATTAGACAGAGCCGAATTCTTCCAGTGGGAAGTGTGACTGTACAGACTTAAAACCTTCGTAAAATTCCAGAATATTTGGCACCAGGTTTAGTTGTCTTTTCTTTTTTTTTTACTTTTTCCAAATTCATCACACCCCGTGCAGGATTATCCACATACGCTGACCCATATCTGCTGAGAAGTATGCCTTGCATCTTATCAAATCTCGTATCAATTTTCATTACAGACTCTGCGCTGTATACTCTGACCTTTTGCAGTCTATGATCTCCTAGATCCATGTATATGCTAACACGACAGAGCACTGGTGGGTTTGCACTAAGTGGATCTAGAAGAGCATAAAAAGTATCTCTAGCCATAAACCACAAAATAGCCCCCCCCCCCTTCCCAATTCGAAAATGTGATCCACTACTTTTGGACATTATGTTTAGACCTCCCAGCCGTATCTGTTTAGTGTTTTCACCCGTGAATCAGATGTACCCGTGAATCAGATGTACCCGTGAATCAGTGTACCCGTGAATCGGTGTACAAGTAAATGTTCAGATGTGCAAGGCACCAGGCAAATGTCAACAAAACTGGAACCATCGAAAGGTGTTTACGGAGAATGAAGAGTCCTCTTTTCGCACAAACTAATCTGAACCATTCCAAAGGCCAAAAAATACACTCTCAATCTAGGGTGATGACAAGAATGCCGATGCTTCACGTCATTCATACCGCGCTACTCTGCAAAACCGCAGACAGAGAGCTTCTATGATTGGGGCCTACTAAAAACAATTCTGTGAACTTTTCATAGCTGCGGAGTTCGGCGGAAAATTTCCCAATATACTCGCTATTCTAAGGTAAACATTCTGTGATGTTGCGATGTAAGGACATGAGTCCTTGAGGAACTGGAGTTCAATGGAAAGTTTTACACCCGCCCATTAATGCCAGTATACTCTAACATAGAATCCTTCAGAGGAAATTGTCCGGGCTGTTACTGGCTACGGTAGGAAAAATATTTTCTCTTTTTTGGGCATATTTTTCACAAATTACATGTCCTATTGTGCAACAAAAAGATTCTGAACTTTTTAGAAAGGCCATGCTCTATTCTGGGACTTGAAAAAACTTACCAAGGCCATCTGTTACATAATCATTCTATGTCTGCCTTTCCCGATAATAATCCTAAGAAAATGTTCGCAGGGAAGACTTTACAATCAATCAGCAAATTGATTTTGTCGTTTGATTTTTTTTTCTTTCCTTGATACAAAACATGAATATATGACCAGAAAGCGTGTATTTTCTCCCATTAGCTTTTTGACAATCACACCTGCTGTTGCATAAACGTGTGACCGTGCGAATGTGAGTGCGCGCGCGCGCGCGCGTGCGTGCGTGCGTGCGTGCGTGTGTGTGTGTGTGTGTGTGTGTGTGTTCACAATCGTGTCTACTGGCATGCATACCATAACTAATGTTCATAAAGAGTATAGTTAACACCTGCTAAAAACTTTCATAATATTTTCCATCGGAATAGCTGCAATTTTGAAAATCGTGTTTTCTACTTTGCAAATATATGTTTGGGTTGTTTTTAATGTTTGGATAGCATTGACAAATATATCATTCTAATGGAAACACTTTCTTTTAAGACAGATATACAAATGACGACAGACGGACAGACGGATGGACACGCAGAGACAGACAGACAAAGGCAAAGACAGACAGGAAAACATGCGATATTTTTAAAACCAAAAATGCTATTCGAAATGACTTTCAGCAAAATTATCCCATAATTTCTCTCTCTCTCTCTCTCTCTCTCTCTCTCTCTCTCTCTCTCTCTCTCTCCCTCTCTCTCTCTTCTCTCTCTCTCTCTCTCCTCCCTCCCCTCCCTCCTCCCCCAACTTCTTCCCTTTCCAAGCAAAATAGCAAACTACTTCCAAAGATGGATGTCTGCTTCGCTCCTTTAGATCATTCATACACGCACGTGCGCACGTGAGCGTGCACGAGGACATAAAACAGCCTCATGTTGAGTAAATCCAGACTTATCGACCACTATACCCCAAATCCGCCTCCATTTTTTTTCTCTCGCGGAACGAGACGATCACGAGTACAAACACGCTGAGACGATGGATAATCTTTTTGAGACCGTGCCATGGAAACGAAATACTGGCCAAAGACTCCGCTTACGTGTCTGTGTGTTAGAATCCTGAAAAAAGTCTGTCTCTATCCCTGATTAACTATCTACCTGTTCTACTTTGATTCAGACTGCCTGGTTTTTCCATCAGAAATCTGATCACTGCGTTCAAGGTCGTCTGCTCATCAATATTGCAAACAAAAGCTAAAAATGGCTGCCACTCATCATCAACGAGGTGTGTCAGCCATGATGTGACTTTCGTGGTCGGCTCGGGTAAGAACCTTTGTTTATTTTTTCACATCCCGTTCGAGACAAAAAGTGCAAAGTAATTTGTGGTAAGCTGTGTTTTGCCCCACTTCTCGGTTAGAGACCTCTCCGAGGTTCATTTAGGGTGAGATTTTACATATCCGACCGTTCACCCACCGTAACGGTAGCCGCATTCTAATGTTCGGGGATAAAATATTTAAGACATATATAATATTGTATAGATAGATAGATAGAATAGACTAGACAGATAGATAGAGAAGAACAGACAGACAGGCAGGACAGGCAGCAGGCAGGCAGGCAGGCAGGCAGGCAGGCGGGACAGGCAGACAGACAGCAGACAGACAGGCAGACAGGCAGACAGACAGACAGACAGACAGAAGACAGATCAGAAGATAGATAGATAGATAGATAGATAAAATAGATAGATAGAACAGACAGGCAGGCACGCACGCACGTCACGCACGCACCACACGCACGCGCACACACACACACATACATGGAGGATGGAGGGATGATGGATGGATGGATGGATGGATGGATGGATGGATGGATGGATGGATGGATGGATGGATGGATGGAGTGAGTGAGTGAGTGAGTGAGTGAGTGAGTGAGTGAGTGAGTAAGACAGACAGACAGCAGCAGACAGACAGACAGGTAGGCATGTAGGCATGCATGCAGCAGGCAGGCAAGCAGAAGGACAGTACAAGGTGAAATACCTGTTGTCTTCATTTCAATGTTTGTGTTACATGCATTACTATATTCTTGAATTTGTTTGAACGGGATAACACAAGACGAAATACATTTCATTTTCATTCCCAGGTTTTAAAAAAAAAAAAACTATGAACAAACCAGTGTCGCTTTTGTAGAAGGTTTTCGGGGGGGGGGGGGGGGTACTAGTTTGGTATACAGCTAGTTTAGAAACACCACCACACCAAACCTAAAGAACGACAGAAGCGGGTGGGAGAGAGAGAAGGGCAAAACAAACATAGAGAAGGAAAAAAACTAAACACACACAAGTCGACAGACACCACAGACCAGGGAGCATAGGCCAGCAAACATTATCGCAGGAGGCTTCCCAGTCTGCCAAATAACTCCTTACTTCTTCGACCACGAGAGAGCTGAACGTGGCACTCTCCTTGAGGTGGAAACACGGGGCACTGGTACAGTGCAAACACCGGCACCCACGGCAGTAATGGTCTTCTTCAGTCTGAAGAGAAGGCCGGAGTACTGGCATTTCCAACAGTTAATAGAACGCAGGATTACTGGCATTTCCAACAGTTAATAGAACGCGGATTACTGGCATTTCCAACACTTGATAGAACGCACAATCACTGACATTTCCAAGTCTGAACAGGACACAAGATTAGGACCATTTCTGTTTCTGAATTTCTGATTGTTAGTTTTCAAGACTATTTAGAAGACCGGATAATTGATACTCTAGAATCTCAACAGAGCTCAGGGTTTTGGTATTTGCATGCCAACTCTGAACAGAACACAGGATTTTATGGTATTGCCAACTGTGAACAGGATTTAATGGTATTGCATGTAACAATTTGATACAGAAACACAGGATTTTATGGCATTACCAACTCTGAACAGTATTGTATAGATCTAGTATTGCCAACTCTGAACAGAACACAGGATTTTATGGCATTGCCAACTGTGAACAGATTTTATGGCATTGCCAACTCTGAACAGGATTTTATGGCACTGCCAACTCTGAACAGGATTTTGGCATGCGACTCTGACAATTTATGCCTGCAACTCTGAACAGGATTTTATGGCACTGCCAACTCTGAACAGGATTTTATGGCACTGCCAACTCTGAACATGATTTTATGGCACTGCCAACTCTGAACAGGATTTTATGGCACTGCAACTCTGAACAGGATTTATGGCACTGCCAACTCTGAACAGATTATGGCACTGCCAACTGAACAGATTTTATGGCATTGCCAACTCTGAACAGAAATTTTATGGTATTGCCAACTCTGAACAGGTTTTATGGTATTGCCAACTCTGAAAAGAACACAAGATGTTATGCCATTCCTAATTTTAAATAGTACACAGGATTTTATGTTTTTGCCAGCTCTAAATAGTGGAACAACGTGTGTGTGTGTGTGGAGGGAGGGGGCGTGTATATATGCGTTCACGCGTGTGTGTAGAAGAAAAGATCAAAAAGAAGAGGAGGGGGGAAAACTGTTACAAGATGTTCAAAACCAATCTTATCCTGAAATACAGAAATTCTTTTCAAAATGATAACAAACACAGACAAATTAATGATTTCGAATGCCATTTTCCCATTAGTTATTGGCAGTTTCACCCACTCGCATGCCCAACCAACCACCTGCGACAAACCACAACAAATCATATGAACAAAGAGGTAAAAATCACCTGGATTCTGCACCCACACAGTCAGCAGGAAGAGACTTTGGGACAAATTTGTTTTCCTGCCTACAGGAGAGCGTAGGGAGAGCAGACGACACAAATCAAGATATGCAAATGGCTGCTGGAGACAGCATCAATTCTGTGCCGTGGTGCAAAGCCATCGATTTTCTTCTCGCCACTTCCATCCCGTCTGGGGCCCCCGAATGAAGAATAATATTGTTTTATTTACACACGTGGCAAATTTCTTCCATGTGTTCGCTCTCCTTCCTCCCCCTCTTGTCCTCCTACAACCTTCAGTTCAGTTTCAGTTTACTCTCCATTGCTCGGTCTGTATCTAGAGACTAGAATGTAACACAGTTTAGTTTCTCCATTGTCGGTCTGTATTTACAGACTAGAATGTAACACATTTAGTTTCATGTTCGTCTGACTGTGTGTTAACACAGTTTGTTCTACCGAGAAGTAAGTAACCAATTACCTAATGGTGTTTTAGCATGTACCTTTTTGTAATGCTCTTCAAGTGAGATCTGAGTTTTTGTGGGGCGGGGGGGGGGGGTTCTACAGTATAACTGTGTGTATCTTGTGTAGTTGAAGCGTTAGTGTTTATCTATGCACAAGTATATGTGTCCTTTTGTATTAAGCGCGTGTATGTGTGTGAATTAAGTGCGATGTGTTTGTGTACGCCTGGTACACAGCACATGCTTTTTTATGCGTACACTGTGTGTATGTAATCTTTCGTGCATGCATGCTTATGAACAAGAATGAAAAAGTATGCAGTGTGTGCGCATGTTTTCGTGTATATTAATGTTTGATTAGGTGAACTGCAGTGAACGATAGTATGTCAAGCTAATACTATATTATATAGCTAAAAAGTTTTTAGAAGTGAATGAAAAACTATAAAAAAAATAATCTAAAAAAGAATGTAGACTATATTTTACAACTTTGCGTCAGAAATAAGAAAATTAGAAACAGAAATTCAAAAAGACTTTTTTTTCTCATTTTCTCCACACACAAAAAAGGTGAAAGCTGGACCAAGTCGTACATAGTTAAGTTTCAGGCCTCCATTTCATCCACGTCTGACGTCTATTTCGCTCTGTATTATAGCAATTATGTCGA
This sequence comes from Stramonita haemastoma, assembly GCA_030674155.1. Classification (NCBI taxonomy): domain Eukaryota; kingdom Metazoa; phylum Mollusca; class Gastropoda; order Neogastropoda; family Muricidae; genus Stramonita; species Stramonita haemastoma. Next base: position 7,800,291 of record CM060321.1, on the reverse strand, counting down.
TACTTTATACATAAAATGTCTACCGTCTGACATCTATTTCGCTCTGTATTACAGCAATTATGTCGATACTTTATACATCAAATGTCTAGTGACGCATCCCACTCGCAAAGTGTACATATCTTTCAGAACTGCTTACTTTTCATGTTCCGCAGACCTAATTAAACCAAAAACAACAAACAACAACAACAACAACAAAGAAAAAAACCATGCACACTGGTATCGTGTTTAGATCTCAGGAATGAGGCTACCGTATTGGTGGGCAAAAACAGTCGATTGCAGACACAAAAATCTCACTTTTGGTGAACCTGGGAGCTCTAGCCGAGGAACAGAAAAAAGTCTTTGCCTCTTGATAGAATGTAGCCCAAAACGCACACCATACGACAAGGAAGCAAGAGGATTCTTCTGCACATTCCACTGACCAAAAGTTCTCATGTGAAACTACTTTACATTTTTTTTCGTTGGAATTGCTGTTTTAGTGTTTTTTGTTAGGAATTGTTAGAACTGCGTTTTCCTTTTTGATTATCGTAGTTTAGTAGGTAAGTAACGTTAAGGCTTTTATCAATCCACATGTAGGCCCTATTGAACCCCTGAAATTCCATCTTCCATACATTACCAACTACACCATCCTTCCCTGACATTAACACACCCTTCCACCTCTGTTTTTTCTGTTTCTGTCTCTCTGTCTTCCTCTTCTCTCTCTGTCTCTCTCTGTCTCTCTCTGCTCTTGTGTCTCTGTCTCTGTCTCTGTCTCTTCTCTCTCTCTCTCTCTCTTCTCTCTCTTGACTGGATGTAAAAAAGCACAAGAGTGCTTATTCCATTATCCTCGATATAAAAGAATAAATCAATCAATCAATCAATCTCATTCCCGTCTAATATCACAATTTGTGAAAAGACGTTAAAGGAATTTGAACTGACCAAGAATCGGTGTAAGGTCTAGTTTTAGGGATAGAGATGGTACAGAAATCCAGCATACAGCAGACATGTAACAAATTATAAGAAACTGCCCAAACGGGGTACATAATCCCTGGCAAAATTTTTGCACAAAATAAGTCTTGTAACAGAATACAAATGAAACGGCGGACGCGAAAGAAAAAATGAAATGCGCATAGCTTTACACTGGTAACATCTTGTACTACCGTCAGATGACTAAGCCCAATGCTCTGACTACGAGGTAACAAGCCCAAATTTTCATCATAAACATGTCGCTGTTGTTGGGCGTTCCCCACCTTAGGCACACACGGGGTCACCCCGAATGTGCAATCTGTTCACACTCGTCACATCTGTGAGATCACTGTGAGAGTGCACACTGGTTCAGAAGTTTGCATGTACGATTGTTTTTGAGTATGTCACAATACTGGCAGCTTTAACCCCTACCTCGAAGAATCTTTTCATTACGTAAAATTATATCATAGAACTGTAATGCAACACGTCATAATAAAATGTAACCAAGGAAAATACAGCACATCACAATGCACAACAAAGTACAATACAGAGTAGCACAGCACAATATAGAGAAGCACAGAAAAAAAAATAGCACAGAAAAGCACAATTACAACTACAATACAATAAGGCACTGCAGTGCAGAAAAACAAGACAATTTCTTTCGTGCCAAAAAAAAAAACCAAAACCATTCAAATGTATTCCACACGAAAAATAAAATCCCACAAAATTATAAAAACTAATCATTGTGCATTTCTCTGCCCCAAGAAGAGCTCATGAATATGCATCATCAGGTGGCCAGACAGACCGATAGGCCATGAGCCCCCCCCCCCCCCCCCCCCCCCCAAAAAAAAATGATCAGCTTTTTCCTTGCTACAGCACTGATGCAGCTATTGCTCCAACGCTCTTTGAGCTTCATCAAGCAGACGAAAAGAACGGAAGGAAGTATTTTTAAAGCAATTACAAAAAAACAAAAACAAAAAAGAGGAAAGAAAGATAGTACGAGAGAACGACGGGAAAAGAAGAAAAATGCACAACCACTTGTTCATCGCTTAATGGTTTTCAATACAGAGTTGCAAAAGAAAGAAACAAAGAAAAACAAAGTAACAAAGAAAGAAAGCAAGAAAAAAACAAAGAAAGAAAAAAACAAAGAAAGAAAAGAACTGGAAGGAACAAAGAAGACGGACAGATTTATATTATTATTTATTTATTTATTATTTATATCGAGATAATGGGAACACTTGTGCTTTTTTACAATCAGACGAAAAAAGAAAAAAACACCCGAACATTAACAGTAATAGATCAAGGAAAAATCTGATAAACAAGACCAACCAATCAATCACACACGAATGGAAAGCTAATGTGCTACACAAGGTACGAAACCCAACACACAACAAACAACACGCACATAAACTACACACACATACATACGACACAGCACACAACACATAACACACACACATCTACACACGCATAACATCACACATACATATACACACACACATACACACACACATACAACACTACATCAACACACGCACACAACAACACACACACACACACACTCACATAAACACACTCACATACACACACACACACACACACACACACACACACACACACACACACACACACACACACACACACACACACACACACACACACACACACACACAGCACTTCAGGTTTACGCATATCACTGCAATAAATCGTTCCCAGAAATAAAAGTTCAGTTACACCACTTACTACCGAGATAGATAAAAATGTCAACAGAAGAAACCAATCGATAGTGAATGTGGGGTGTTGTTTTGTCTGTTCATAAGTATATAAGGGGGTGTGTGTTGAGATTAGCAAGATACTAATTGTAAACAATACAAAAAATAACAAAATAAACAAGGCAAGAACAAAAGCACCTAGAACGAAACATGACAATATGCTCAGCAGAACTGACTTTGGATCTCTGTTCATCTGATTCAATGTGTGTGTCGTGTTGTTCTGTCTGTCTGTCTGTCTGTCTGTCTGTCTGTCTGTCTGTCTATTTGTGTGTCTGTCTGTCTGCCTGCCTGCCTGCCTGTCTGTCTGTCTGTCTGTGCCTGTGCCTGCCTGCCTGCCTGTCTGCCTGCCTGCCTGCCTGCCTGCCTGCCTGTCTGTCTTTGTCTGTCTGTCTGTCTGTCTGTGTTTTATTTATTCTCCACAACCTTTATTGCAAAGAAGTTCTTTTGGGGGCCAGGTAGAAACCTTTCTGGCACAACTACTAGGAAAAGGTACTAATATTACTGATGCCTTGGGGAGACTTCTTAACCATCCAACCCTCACCACCCCCACCCCAGCAGTTTATTGCTACAAAAGTCTAAAAATGAAGTTAATTATATCTAGTTTGCTCCATAAAAACGTCCACTAATCGCAAGAGGGTAATTTACACAAAATTAACCTTTTATAGTGAGGAGGTGCGGGACATTTATTTTAACATTGTGGTTTTTTTTTCTGTCAAATATAACAACATTCCCTTTTTTTTCTCTCGACCGTGGATGAAATGTTAGAGACACAAACTCTATAATACCATAGTGTTATTTGTGGTTGAATGTGTGTGTGTGTGTGTGTGTGTGTTGTGTGTGTGTGTGTGTGTGTGTGTGTGTGTGTGTGTGTGTGTGTGTGTGTGTGTGTGTGTGTGTGTGTGTGGTGTTGTGTGAAAAAAATATGAATATTGTCTCAAAATATCACAGTCTATTTTATATAGTTACTAAACATAACATACCATAACGCAAAGAATGTCTACAACAAAACCTTACCTGTCATCATTCAGTTCCTGGGGATGTGCTCGGTGTTTCTGACACACAACACAGCTACACACACAACCTCTCGCCCGCTTGGAACTCGTGTTGCCCATAGTCGCTCTGGTCTGTCAGTCACATCAGAAGCCTGACCACAGTCTCTTCAATCAGTATATCCAGCCACATAGGGCTACGCGTGTCCCAAGCAGAATATCCTCACATGCACGTGCACACTGTACTAATCCACTAATGCCAGCATCCACACACTCTATCCCAGCATTTTCCGATGTTCTAGTTTTCGCCGATCCCACACACGTATAAAATGTTTGGTTACACATATTCCATTTTATCAAGTATCTTACAAGCTTTGATTCAGTCTGTCGACACACTTGGATTATTTCCAAGTTATCACTTTTCTACAATATGTTTCCACAAAAACAGCGGAGCTCCTAAACAAACGACCGCTGGGCTGAATCTTCAAGAACGAACGACTACTCCAGGAGTGTAAGAACAAGCACATCCAAAGACCACATGTAGATTGAACTGGACCGACAGACACACCACTGCTCGGTCTCTTGTCTTGCTATGCGCAGCACAGCACGACAGTGTTTCTGCTGTATCAAAGTTTTGTTCAAGGGAGGCGGCGTTTCTATACAGACTATGTCATGTGTCTACTCCCACGGAAAAACTCTTTAACACTTACATCATCGATCGCTGAGCCTGGCTGGTTTCCCACAGTGAACTTCAGTTAACGATGTCGTTAGGCATCTTTTTTTCTAGTTTTATTTTAAACCTACACGTGACACACATTACAGCCAATCCAAAACTCAGCTTCAGGATTTACACACGCGTTTGCGGGTTGTATTCATGCCGAATTCGTACGAGTGTTGACAGAATTTCAAGAAAAAAAATTATTCAGGAGCTGAAAGGAGGAATGATACTGTGGACATGGCAAATTAACCTGTTTCCATGTTTTTATATGGATGTGCCCTGTAAGTCTGTCCATCTACTTAAGCGCGTGCGCTGCGCGCGCTGCGTGCGTGCGTGCGTGCGTGCGTGCGTGCGTGCGTGCGTGCGTGCGTGTGTGGTGGTGGTGCGTGTCGTGCGTGTGTGTGTGGTGGTGCGCGCGTCGCATTGCTGTTCATGATCACTACTGCATACAACAAAACTAAAAAGAGAAACGTGGAATCCAGAGCGATGGATTTCAAAAATAAAAAAGAAACTAAAGATAAAACAAAAGCAGAGACTCAAAGAAGACAAAGATCGAGTTTTAAAAATACACCTTGTTTTCTTCACCTAATCTGCGAGGGCTGAAAAACAGAAGCAAGACACAGAGCAAGACACGGGAGATCGAGTTTGACAAATCCACCCTGAGTTCAGTTTAACTCCGCAAGGCCTTTTGTAACTTGTCTTTTAATGCCAGCATTCCCGCGGCATAAAAATTCCGTGGCAACAGACGATTTTGTCATACAAAGAAGAGAGAGAGACGGGTAAAATCTATAAGCCAGAGCAAGTTACGGTCTCCCGAAGTGTGACTAAGATCCATAGAAGCCCTGACATTGCTGTTTTCTGGGGCAGAATCTTCTTCCTTGTCTATTGATTTACATATGAGGGTATGCGTCATCATAACTTGTCGCCTTCTGACCGCTTTCTTGTGTATGTGAGTTGTTGTTTGTTTTTTTTGTTAGTTTTTTTTTATTTGTTGGTTAGTTGCTTTTATTCCATCGACGCTAAAATCTTATTAGTGTTTGTGTTTCTGTTTTTTTCAACAATTTTCCTCTTATTTCCTATTTCTTCTTTCTTCCTATACGGATTTTGACTTTTTTTTCCTCTCGTTTCTTTTATTTCTTTCTTTTTTTTTCTCACAGCTCTTTCATTTTCTCCCTTTTTTTCCCTCTCTTATTCCAGGTTTTTTTTTCTGTCGCTTCATGAATAAAGATGATTTAATTTTCGCTTCGAAAACATCTCTCTCTCTCTCTCTTCCTCTTCCCTCTCTCTCTCTCCTCTCTCTCTCTCTCTCTCCTCTCCTCTCTCTCTCCTCTCTCTCTCTCTCTCTCTCTCTCTCTCTCTCTCTCTCTCTCTCTCTCTCCTTCGTTTTCACACGTCTCTCGAAGAGTCCAAGAGATTTTGTCAGCTGTCGTTATATTTCCCTTACATACAGCGCATAATTCTGCCTGATAATGCTATCAGCATGCGGATGGCTACATTTTAAATGGCCAGAATATGCCCAATGGCTTCTGTCACATTCCCTCTCTCTCTCCTCTCTCTCTCTCTCTCTCCCTCTCTCTCTCTCTCTCTCTCTCTCTCTCTCTCTCCTCTCTCTCTCTCTCTCTCTCTCTCTCTCTCTCTCTCTCTCTCTCTCTCTCTCTCTCTCTCTCTCTTTCCCCTCAAATCCACCCACCTCATTCCCAGCTTTCTAAAATCTTGTTACACGGTGCAAAATGATTTAGGATTTTTTTTCCTTACCATATTCTTTGTTTTCCCGTCTTTCCTTTCTTTCTCCATTTTTTTTGTCCATCTGTTTCTATTCATTTATTTTTTTTTTAATCTTATTCTTTGTTTCTCTGTCTTTTCATTCTTCCCTTTCTTTATCTATTTTTTTTCTTTTTGTTCATGTTCTGACTATTTTCTCGCCTGTATTTGTTAATGGCCAACATTTCCTGTCTGTGTTTTCGAGAAGGAGGTTCGAGTCTGTGTGTAATGGTGTTACGAAGAGAATGAAACGTTTTTCCATTCTTTCCAAAAAGTCATGTCAATAGCTAACAGGACTGCAAAATAAAAGGAAGAATCTATATAGATGTTTGAGGACAGATAAAAGTAAGACTGGATGAATAAAAGAAGCGATGGAATAAACATATGAACAAAGAAACGAAGGAACGAAGGAACAAAGGAACGAATGAATGAATGAATGAATGAATGAATGAATAAATGAATGAATGAATGAATGAATGAATGAATGAACGAACGAATGAATGAATGAACGAACGAATGAATGAATTGCTGCAATGTAAGACAGCACTTTCAACATCTGACCATACCAACATGAAAATAGACTGCCTTGTTGGTTTGTCCCTGTCATCTCCACACCCTTAGCTAAATAAGGATGTAAAATGGACGAAAAAATGACTAAACATAATATCAAAGATGGTATGAAGTGTACATAAATAGAAAAAACGACATGACTGCGGCGTACACCTGACATACCGAAAATGTTTCAGCTAGATAGTTTCTATGCAATCATACCAATGGTATTACTAGGAGTAACATCCCACTTTCACACTATTTTTTCCTTTTTTATGCTTGTTTATTTTTTAGCGTTTGGGCTGGCCATTAATCCAAGAAATAAAAACAAAAAACATCGTTTTCCATTTGTTCACCTCCGCACCAGCAAGAGTTTAACCACAATACGACACAGTACGATACCCCGATCATTACTTTGCACACCACACACTATCCATATCACAAAATAACAAACTACACCTAGCTTCTTCAGGAACAAACAAGGCAGTGACTTCAAAAGTTTAACTCGCTCCAGGGGGAGAAAAACCCACTCTGAAACTAAAAAAAAATGAAAACCTCCCACACGCACACACACACACACAAACACTCGCTCCCCAAGAGTTCCAGTAGCTCACAAACTCTCTCCACACGAAATCGTCACTTCCCCACAGACCACACTGACCAAACAGTGCACACCATAAATCATTCTACATCTCTAGTTCCCCATCTCCGTCTCCTCCGACATGGACAGCGGTGGTCGCGCTTGTAGGTGGGGGTGGTGGAGGGAGAGGGTTAAGAAGGGTGGAGGGAGAGAGGATGGGGGTAGGGGGGCAGCTAAGGCTCCCAAGCAGTGATTTGCGCGCACAGAGACACAATTTCATTACCGGTAAGGCAATCAGGCTCTTTCTCTGGCACTGATACCGTCGCCGTTTCGCTTTAGAGAGAGAGAGAGAGAGAGAGAGAGAGAGAGAGAGAGAGAGAGAGAGAGAGAGAGAGAGAGAGAGTGTGTGTGTGTGTGTGTGTGTGTGTAAGTGTGTAAGTGTGTAAGTGTGTGTGTGTGTGTCTTTTGCGCGTGTACATGTGCGTGCGTGCGTGCGCGCGCGCGCGCGCGCGCGCGCGTGTGTGTGGTGTGTGTGTGTGTGTGTGTGTGTGTGTGTGTTGTGTGTGTGTGTGTGTGTGTGTGCGATGGCAGCGGAGTTCGTTGGCGGCTGGCGGTTTTGACGTTGTTGTCGCTGCGCCAGTGGCTGCTGTCCGTGTGTGTCGGAGGTTTGGGGGAGGGGGGGGGAGAGAGAGAGAGAGAGAGAGAGAGAGAGAGAGAGAGAGAGAGTTGGTATCAGCCTCACTGGCATGATGAAGGGTTTTGCGTAAAGCCGCTGGCTGGACAGAGTTCGCCTGGTCAGTTTGCTTTGGGTGAGCGGACGTCATGTTAGGCCTACCAACACACTGTATACAATTATAAAGGGATGGGAAGATAGACCTAGAGAGGGAGGGGTACGATATGTGTCTGTATATGATATAGATAGCTTGTTAACCCACTCTATGTTGTTTTTTTTTCTAAGGAACAAAAACTCTCTCTCTCTCTCTCTCTCTCTCTCTCTCTCTCTCTCTCTCTCTCTCTCCTCTCTCTCTCTCTCTCTCTCTCTCTCTCTCCTTTAATTTTCAGCATATGATGGTAGTAGTATGTTTACAACTCCTGTTATGTGCCATTCCCTATGCCCAATTTCCTTTCGTATTGTGGCCTAAGGCCAATGTACAGTAAAAGTCTGAACTCTCTCTCTCTCCTCCCTCTCCTCTCTCTCTCTCCTTCTTTTCCTGCCTCCTCTCCTCAATCTACTGTCCTCACTTCAGTCTCACTCGTCATATCTCATGTGTCGTCCACTGACTGAGTGTGTACCAACATTAACTGTTGCTGAGTGTACTACACTCAAGGAAAAATAGAGATACAGACATCGAAAGATGATACTGTACAGAGCTACAGCTTCCAAAGTTAGCACTAGTACAGAATGTCAAGGTAGATACAGAGATGTCCAAACACACAGAAAGAGGTTTCAAGAATAGGCACAAAAGAGTTCCTAAAGTGTAGCCTCAGGGGTAGTATCAATATAACACAACGTTCTGCAAAGGAAACAAGCTCAGACAGGATTACAAATTCGTCAATAACAAGATGGATCCCAAAGATATAGACATATACAGAGATGTTCCAAAGATATAGGCACATACAAGATGTTCCAAAGATAAGACATACAGAGATGTTCCAAAAATACAGCACATACAGAGATCGTTCCAAAGACATAGGCACATACAAGATGTTCCAAAGATACAGGCATACAGAGACGTTCCAAAAAACAACAGTGCAAGACATACATGAGATGTTCCAAAGATACAGGACACATACAGAGATGTTCCAAAGATATAGACACAGGCAGAGACTGGGTAAGGGGAGAGAGGGTTGAAACAAATGGTAAAAGACAGAACAAAGGCAGAACACGAAGTTTTGGTTTCAGTCCCCCCCCCCCTCCTCCGAGAAGTTATGTCAGCGAAATGTTCCAAATATATGATGAGGCATATCTGCCAAAAGGTCAACAAAGCCAATGCGTGTTCAACGACAGAACCCTACCTCGATGTGCTGATAAAATTTTAAACACATGCTAGACGAATTTGTTTCTGGAAGTCTTTGAGCAATAATACGAAGTATGGGGTCTTTAATGCTCTGTTGTACTGCATTTCCGAAATAAAGACACGGGCAGCTCAAGACAGAGAGAAAGAAATTTGCAACGTAACAAAACCCCGAGTGATAAAATCTTTGTAGAAGTGTAAGAATTGTGTAAGTTGTGCCATGTCATACCATGTAGTTGTGATGCCTTAGCACCACAGGTTCATAAGGCGCTGCACTGATGAACTCTGGTTGCCTCCATTTCTTCTTTTCGATGGCAGACAATGTCGGTGCCTGTTGCACTACACTTGTCACGTGACGACATGATTCAAGGAAGAAAAGGATTTTTTACACCCTACAACAGAAGCATAGGTAACCCTTCGTTACCATAAACGCAAAAACAGAAAGGGGCTATTTTAGATAAAAGAACTGCATCTCTAAGCACTGGTGTCTCATTATCAAAGTCTTCGTATTTTATAACTCGGTATCTTGCTAAATGAAATCAATTGCAAAGAGACTGCAAAAGAAACTAGGGCAGATAGTGAAAAAGCAAAAAGAGACATTATTATGCCAAAGTATAAAAACATAACACGGGAGTTGCGAGGCGGAAGATCGACATGGTCTGAACTACCATACTGACATTGTCAGAGCACGTCTTCAGGATCAGAGCAACCATTACGATGTCATCTTCTGTGGTCAAATTAATTAATTAATGTTTCAGCAGGTCGGGTGACTCTCCTCTAGCAAGGCCCCAGGCTCACGTGCAATGTGGTTGGTGATCCCACAACCCGCATGGTATTGGGAGGAATTGATATTTTAATAATGCAGCAAATAACGTTTTTTTTCTCTATATCGATGAGAGGTCACCACTCAAGAGGGATGGACTAAAAGGCAGACAGAGACAGAGAGATGAATGTAGATACAAAAAATGTCTGCCGGAATCCGACGGTGAGCATGGTATGGGATTAATTTGGGGGGGGGGGGGGTTTGATAATGCATCAAAAATGTCTATGGTAATTCCACAATGACCACGGTATTGGATAAATGTGTATTTTGACAATGCAGCAAAAAGAGGTTATCGATCATGAGAAAATAACAGACAGACAGACAGACGAAAGACAGAGCTAGAGACAGAGAGATTAACACAGATAGAAAGCGGCATCCTCAACAGATTGTTTTGTTAAGAGAAAGCAAAAAATATCTGAGACGGGAAAATGAAAGGAGGAGAAAAGGGGAAAGGAGTGGGTTAGCAGGAATTCAGCACAGATGGAAAGCGCCATCAATAACAAGCTTTCTTTGAGGGCAGAGACAGAGAGAGAATTGGTGACAGACAGGAGACACGAGAGGTGGTGGGGAGAAGAATTTAACTCGCATAAGAAACGTATCAATAGCAGATGAATAAGCTTTAAACAGTTTTTATCATTCATTCTTTTATATCGAGGATAATAGAAAAAGCACTCACGTGCTTTTTTAATTTCCTTTCAAAAGAGATGGCTATGGGGATGGAGGAAAGAATGACGACAAACAGAGATCAAGTGAATTAGAAAAGGTTGATTTTTTTTAGGGGTAAAAACAGATCAAACATTTTTTTGAAAACGACTTATAAAAAGCTTTTGCTGGGACAATCTGATATTGTTTCGAATTTTCGGACACGAACTGAATATACGTCTCAGCTGTCTGTATTTTGACTATTCTGCAAGATTTAGCGCTAAATAAATTCCATGCATTTTTTTTTCTTTTTAGTATTATTATTATAAAAAGTCCAATATTATATCGATTGTGTAACAGCAAAATTTCGCCTCCCCTACCTCAATTTTCTATTTTCTGCTCCAGCATTTCATCTTTTCTTTGGAATATCAACCAAGCTCCTGCCACCTTTCTCTTCTTAAAGCTGCAAAACGATGCCTGATACGCCTGATTTGGTCTCTTGTCATGAATGGGTTAGGCAGAACTTGGTAATGATTTCCTAATTCATTCTCTCTCTCTCTCTCTCTCTCTCTCTCTCTCTCCTCTCTCCTCTCTCTCTCTCTCTCTCTCTCTCTCTCTCTCTCTCTCTCTCTCTCAATGCCAGCTGATGACTGCAACAGCTTGGCTCTACAAATTGATGGTGTGAATAATGAAGCATCTGTCACCTCCTCTGGTTCCAAAGTTCGCCTGACTGAAGAAGGGGGAAGGGGGTCCTCCAATTCCGCTCTCTCAGTTTTCTGAAACTTGACTAGGTCATGCTGGCTCAGGATGCTAACAGTGCATGCTCCTCTTCTCTCTCTCTCTCTCTCTCTCTCTCCTCTCTCTCTCTCTCTCTCTCTCTCTCTCTCTCTTCTCTCTCTCTCTCTCTCTCTCCTCTCTCTCTCTCTCTCTCTCTCTCTCTCTCTCTCTCTCTCTCTTCCCCCTCTCCCCTACCTTCTTTAGCATTCGGTCGATGACCTCCGCTAGATACAGACTGGCCGATTCCTCTGTGTGTGCTGCTTCATTATTAAAGTACCAATTCACCCTGCACTCTGCCCGTTGTGGGATTACTATCAACACTGCAAGTGACCCCAGGGGCCTTGGTAGAGAAAAGTTACTGACCTCCTGCAAAATATATAGGAAAGAGACAACACAATGTTTGCACTGAGAATGACGAGAAGGTTTTTTTTGGTACTGTAAGGCGTTCCCCGGCTTAACATACGAATCCGGCATACTCCAAATATGCACTCATTTCATCACATCAACCGCTGAGAATCATTGAGACACTCAACACATCCATGGATGAAAAGTGGCGTATGTGCAGTTTTCAACTACATGTAGTATAACTCCCGCAAGAGTTTTATTTTACTCTTAGAGAAATAGCTGTCGGGTAAGCAGTTGTCATGGGTAAGAAACCCAATCCTAATGAAACATTTGTAAAGATAATTCGAATGTAGGCTCTCGGCACTTAGCTGCAGACCCAAAACTGACAAGTCTGAGCCGTGAAGACGGGTTGACAATACGAATATGGCGATAAACATACAGTAATTACCCTACAAGTCTGAAGCAAGCAGCTACCCAGCCAAGTGAACAGGGACAGTAGGTATGCAGACGTGAGGAAAATAGCAGCAAGAAGGAATAAAGTGTTAAGGCAAGTAACTTTTTCGGTTTCTTTCTAGCTGACAAAAATATACTTAACTTTAAGCCCACATTCGCAAAGAGCATGGTTCCAACCAAATAGCCACATTCCCTTCACTATCGACACACTTGTTCAAAAAAAAACAGGGTGTGAACGTGAATTCTGACGTGCACCACGTGACATCACCATGTAAAAAACAGTTACCAAACAACACAACGACATGAATCTGTAAATACGTCTACATCAGAAACTACGATGGATGACCATTGTGACAGCTCTGTCAATGAATTGTGTTGTTGTTGTTGTTTTTAAGCTAACAATTGTGTGGATGTATCAGAGACTACGTAGATGAGCTGACAGGCAGACACCTGTTGAGAAAAACTATGGAACATGTCTAGAAACTCGGATTTTAAACAGAAACTTCTGATGACAAACTTGACATTGTTATTTTTGTGAAAAAGCTGATGTCATTCCTCCACTAGGAAGCTGGCACTGGCAAACCCATGGATTTCTCTGAAAACAGACATCGTCTAGATGACTCACGAGGAAGGTAGCATCATGTCCAGGCGGATGTATAGATCGCCATAAAATCAAAGACAGGATAAACGCCAGACTTCATGGTTTGAATGTGAAATGAAATGGATACTGTCGGATCCTTTCTTGGCTACCCGTGACTGTAACTACGTGTGTGTGTGTGGTGTGTGTGTGTGTGTGTGTGTGGTGTGTGTGTGTGTGTGTGCGTGCGTGCGTGCGTGCGTGCGTGCGTGCGTGGCGTGTGTGTGTGTCTGTAAGTGCGCGCGCGCGCGCCCGACGTGTTGTTGTTGTTGTTGTTGCTTCGATTTACGTCTGTTCACTCAAGTGATATAGACGTGGAAGGAAGGAGGTCTAGTATGTTGATGGATGTGTGCAGTAAAATGGGTGTTTTTTCTTATAAAGTATAAGTACAAAATTGCTAACGTGATACAACAAGTAATACTAACAATGCTAGTATGACTAAACTTAACAATTTCCTAAAGAACTTTCATAAGATTTTGTTAACGATGCCAATCGATTTTTAATCTTATCCAGTTTTTCCGGAAAGAGGTAGAGGTTTAGACTCTTACATTCAAAACTTATGTGACTGTTTGTGATTTTCTCACCGCACAACATTTGTTTTTGCTATATTATGATGAACGCATTCAGTTTTATCCGCGCGCGCGCGCGCTGTGTGTGTGTTGTGGGTGTGTGTTGTGTGTGTGTGTGTGTGTGTGGTGTGTGCATGTGCATGTGCATGTGCATGTGCATGTTGTTTATGTATGTAGTGCCTTTATGTGTGTGACTGTTTGTGTCTGTGTGTGCGCGCGCGCGAGTTATATACAAAAATTAGCAATTCCTGTTAGAGACTCTCCCTCCTCTTCTTTCTGCTCACAATGGCCGAAAGCTTTACAAGTCTCTCTCTCTCTCTCTCTCCTCTCTCTCTCTCTCTCTCCTCTCTCTCTCTCTTCTCTCTCTCTCTCTCTCTCCTCTCTCCTCGCCCTCCTTCCTTACCTTCCTCCCCCCATTCACTGCCACGAGCTTGGAACAAAAGAACTTGGAAAATACATTATAGCTAACAACAGTGAGGACACGCTCGTTACACCTTGTGTTCCCTGAGTTATCTCACAGCAAAACAAATGTTGTGTGTATCATGGTTAACGGTAAAGGTAAGGTGTCCCGTAACCTGTGTGGTCGTAGGGGAGCGAAGCGTCAAAGACCTCAGCTTCTCTAGGGGCCAGCCTGTTGAGGGCGGCGCCCATCTCCTCTCCCTCGCTGCTTTACTTTCCCTGACCCTAAAGAGGGCAGGTACCCATTTACAGCTGGGTGGACTGGGGGAAATGTACTGTAGCCAAGGCGCGCAAACGGTCACCCATCCAACTGGCAACCACACTCGACGCTGCTTAACTTGACTGGGGGAAAGCGAGCACTCTGACCACAGAGCTATCCCGTCCTCATGTTTACTATCAGCAAATGACTTGGCTTTCATTCCTGAAGGATATCCCGAAGACGGAATGCCGCTACAATAATGGCAGGTAAACGGTCGCATACACAAAATCTCACCATTGTGAACCTTAGAAATCTAGCCGGGAAGCTTTTTTATAAAATTTGAGGATACATTAGGGCACTGCACAGACATTTTCAAACGAGTATTTCATATCCTTTGACCCTTTGTGAAGCATGGTTTAGATAGACTTATCAGAAAAAGTAATGTTATTCATATACATACTGACAGTAGAAACAAACTAATAGCTTATGGCGTGCTCAAGGCAATATTTATATGACTCGTAAATTTAAAAGCTGGTAAACACCATCAAAATCAGCGTAACCACAAAGCAACCGGCCATGGGCAGCCAGGATAAAATTCTTGTAGCCAGGATAGAATTCTTGTAGCCAGGATAGAATTCTTATAGCCAGGATAGAATTCTTGTAGCCAGGATCTTGTAGCCAGGATAGAATTCTTGTGGCCAGGATAGGACTCTTAACAAAAACATAAATGATTCTGTACGAAGCCGCATTTTCCATTCAATCCAAAATATTGTTTACAGCACTACCGACCGCACAGGCCTTCTGTGCCAACAGAGAATGGAGAGAAAAGTAGAAAGGATGATGGCATGTGTGTGCACATCGCGCGTTCCCGTTTTGCAGCATTTTGGCATCGCTTCTCCCTCCTCCGTGAAAGGTTGTGAATGAATTAGGTGCCATGTGGTGCTCCCAACAGACTGGGAAAATACATGGTCTTCCCGCTACACTGGGATGTCAACATGGCAGCGCCACACAGCTGCTACTGTTTCTCCGCTGACCGGTGAATAAACCGGTTAAGTGCACACCACTTATCATTATGCTTTGCGACCGAGTTTTTTTCCTCTCTCTGTCCTCTCTGTCTCTCTGTCTCTCTGTCTCTCTGTCTCTGTCTCTCTCTCTCTCTCTCTCTCTCTCTCTCTCTATCTTCTACTCTATCTATCTATCTATCTATCTTCCTGGGGTTAACATCAGTGCTGACTCCACTCTCCCCAAAAGTCCTTCGGATGAGACTTTAAACCGAGGCCCCGTGTGCGAACGCACGCAGAATATCTTGCGCACACGTTAAATCCTGTTCCTGCTTTTCGTAAGAGTAGCCATCGTGTGCCGGTGGGAACAGATGACAATATTTACAAAAACTGCATACACACGGGGACCGGATGAAAAAAAGCACATGTTGCTTATTCTGTTATCCTCGATATAAAAGAAATAAATAAATAAATAAATAAATAAATAATATATCTATCTATCTATCTTAAGGAGACAGGGTAGCCTAGTGGTCCGAGTGATGCGCTCTTGATCTGCTGACCCGGGTGTGAATCTCTTTTAAGATGATTTTTACTCTGGAGTTAACGTCAGTGCCGACTCCACTCCCCCCTAAAAAAAAATCCCTCGGATGAGACTATAAACCGAGGTCCTGTGTGCGAACGCATGCGAACATCTTGTGCACACGTTAAAAACCAATCTGCTTTCCAGATGAGTACACCTTTGTATTTCGGTGAGAAGGGATGACAAAATTTACAAAACTGCATACACACGGGAACTAGATGTAAAAAAATCACAAATGTGCTTATTCTATTATCCTCAAAGTAACACACTCTCTCTCTCTCTCTCTCTCCTCTCTCTCTCTCTCTCTCCTCTCTCTCTCTCTCTCTCTCCCCTCTCTCTCTCTCTCTCTCTCTCTCTCTCCCCTCTCCCTCCCTCCCTCTCTCTCCCTTCTCAGTGGAATCACCCAGAGGAACAACAAGCATCAGCCAGAAAATAAAAGGCCTGTCCAGTGTGGAGGGTTCCAAAAGACCAAAGACTACAACACAACATTCTCGCCTCATGCCCAGGCCCGTCGTTACCAGTCTCCTTGCCAATGGCGCTATCAGGCAAATACACATGTCATCGATCCCACAATTTTCTCCCCCCCCCCCCCCCCCACCAACCACCAGCATCACTTTACTATAATCCTCTTCTGTGTTCACTTTCTTCCCTTCAATAGTAAGTGGGGGGGGGAGTGAGTGTTAATGTGTATGTGGTTGTTTGTTTGTTCTGTGTGTGTGTGGTGTTGTGTGTTGTGTGTGTGTGTGTGTGTGTGTGTGTGTGTGTGTGTGTGGTGTGTGTGCGCGCGCGCTTGTTTGTGATTGTGTGCGTGCGTGCGTCTGTCCGTCCGTCCGTCCCTAAAGTCAAAGTCAAAGTCAAACTTTTATTTCCAGATGGTACATTGAGTAAGAAGTGCAATTGCTTTTTTTCATCAAGCCATCCATCTAAGAAGTCCCTGTGTGTGTGTGTGTGTGTGTGTGTGTGTGTGTGTGTGTGTGTGTGTGTGTGTGTGTGTGTGTGTGTGTGTGTGTGTGTGTGTGGTGTGTGTGTGTGTGTGTGTGTGTGTGAGTGAGTAAAAGGTATTTGATAGTAATTCGGATGAGACTATAAACGGAGGCCCTGTGTATGGATGCCCGCAGAACATCTTGCTCACACGTTAAAAACCCATTCCGCCTTTCGGAAGAAGAGGCCATTGTGTGCTGTTGGGAGTGGATGACAAGAAGAAAAAAAACAGCAAGCACACAGGTGTCGTGTTAAAACACCATCCCTGAGGAAAAATCGGGGAATTGGAGTCCCCGGGGCGATTCGGGGCTGTATATGGCAACGTTCTGGTGGCTCCTGCGACAGCACAAGAACCATTCGTATCGGTGATTGCCTTTCCAATGGACCATTCCAGTGGCGTGGAGAGGGTGGGGTCTGCTGCATGGGTAACAGCTTGCTCTCCATACTTACTTACCCAGGCTTTGCGCTTAGAGCCTAGAGCTAACTCCATAGTCTTCCGAAACTGACGGATGCCTTCTAATAATATACAACTCTGCATGTAAACATATCGCTGTGTGTGTGTGTGTGTGTGTGTGTGTGTGTGTGTGTGTGTGTGTGTGTGTGTGTGTGTGTGTGTTGTGTCGTGTGTCTGTGTGTCTGTGTCTGTGTCTGTGTGTCTGTGTCTGTGTGTCTGTGTTGTCCTTTAGGCATGCATGTGTGCGTGTTTATTTCCGCAAAATTCTCTCTCTTCTCTCTCTCTCTCTCTCTCTCTCTCTCTCTCTCTCTCTCTCTCTCCTCTCTCTCTCTCTCTCTCTCTCTCCCTTGTTTTGTTGTTGTTGTTGTTGTTGTCGTTAAAATCCGCCTCATCTCAGGATCAATCAGAAAGTCGAAGACTTTCAATTCCACGATGTTCCCTCTTAGAATAGCGCAACAGGGGGTATGACGGGGGGGAGGGGGTTGGGGGAGAAGGGGGAAAGAAGTGGGGGGGGGAGGTGGAGGGGGTAACAAAAGATTGAATTGATAAAGGAAAGAGAGGTATGACGCGGAGTGAAATGAGGTGGTGTCGGGGTTGGGATGTACGTGTGTGCGCGTGGTGGTGCGTGTCTGGAGGGGGTACATGCGTGCGTGGGGGGGTGCGGGGCGGTGGTGTGGGGGGGGGGTGCATGCGTGTGTAAGTAGGGGGGAGGTGCGTGTGGGTGGGGGAGGGGGTGCTGGTGCTGTGTTGTGTGGGGTGGGGTGTGGTGTGTGTGTGTGTGGTGTGTGTGTGTGTGGTGTGTTTGTGGAGGGAGTGTTATCAAGGGGACAGGGTTTAAAGCAGC
>CM060321.1:7772201-7777201 GCA_030674155.1 Stramonita haemastoma | reverse complement strand
CACCTCTCCTCTCTCTCTCTCTCTCTCTCTCTCTCTCTCTCTCTCTCTCTCTCTCTCTCCCCTCCGCCCTTCCCCTCTCTCTCACCCCTAACCTCCCCCCACCTACCCCCACCCCAACCCCCACCCACCCCCAACCAAACCGTGTGTCTGTCGGCGGTGGTGAATGCTAATGCGCAGATTATACCGCGTTGGCCGCTTCTGGACGAGGTTGACGAGTGGCCAATAAACCTGCTCTCTTGTGTTGACTGCTTGCGTGGGGCTGAGTAAACTACTTTACTGAAAACTGTTGCGTGAGAGAGAGAGGGAGGCAGGAGAGAGGGAGGAGAGAGAGAGAGAGAGAGAGAGAGAGAGAGAGAGAGAGAGAGAGAGAGTGTGTGTGTGTGTGTGTGTGTTTGTGTGTGTGTGTGTGTGTTTGTGTGTGTGTGAGTGTGTGTGTGTGTGTGCATGTGTGTGTGTGTGTGCGTGTGTGTATACATGTGTGTGTGTGTGTGCAATGTCAACTGTGCTTGTAAGACTTCCATTGTGGGTTATGCACACCGTGTGTGTGTGTGTGTGGTTGTGTGTGTGTGTGTGTGTGTGTAGTGTGTGTGTGTGTGTGTGTGTACATGCCGTGGTTTCGTGTTGTGTGTGTGTGTGTGTGTTGTGTGTGTGTGTGTGTGTGGTGTTGTGTGTGTGTTGTGTGTGTGTAAATGTGTGTGTGTACATGCGTGTTTGTGTGTTTGTGTTGGTGTGTGTGTGTGTATGTTGTGTTGTGTTGTGTTGTGGTGTGGTGTGGTGTGGTGTGGTGTGTGTATGTTATGTTCTGTTGTGTTGTGTGAGTACGATCCACGTTAAGATAGAAAGGGAAGGAAGAGAGAGGGGGGGTATGCATGGGGGGGAGAGAGAGAGAAGGAGAGAGAGAAGAGAGAGAAGACAGACAGACAGACAGACAGAAAGACAGAAAACACAAAGGGCGAAACGAAGTTAATGGAAGGTCACAGCCACCGAAGAAATATGGCGTCTTGTGTCAGTTATGTGTGTGGAGGGGGGGAGGGGTTACATTGTTGCCAGGGCAATCATCGGTGTGATGGAATTAAGCCAGGATACCTTACCGGACCCTGACCAGTGAGTGACGTACATAAACACGCACTGCTGCACGTGCTTGAGCATGTAAACTGATGACGCTCTGCTGGCAAGTCTTTCTGTACGTGACGTAACTGAACTCTCAGTCAAGGCCGTGAGGTTCACACATCTACCTTGTCTGTTCTGTCCTCCTCCGGGTCTGTAGGAAATGTTGTTTGTTGTTGTTGTTGTTTGCTGTTGTTGTAGTTCCTATTGTTGTTCCTATTGTTCCTAGTGTTTATTGATAATATTATCATTATCATTATTTGTTAATATCATCACCATTATCATCAACATCATCATCATCATCATCATCAGTAGTAGTAGTAGGAGTGAGGAGGAGGAGGAGGGAGAGGAGGAGTATCATCCTTAACATTCTTGTTATCATAATTGTCATCATTAGTACTAGTAGTAGTTATCATGTATATTGTTTAGGTTAGTAATGTAGCCATACTCGTAATTATATGAGAAATAATATCACCAATCATTACCATTATTTGTTACCACTATTATTAGGAAGAGGAGGAAGAGGTGGAGGAGAAATATTAAGAACTCACAGCTGAAAAATTCAAAAACACCTCTGTGTTTTTGTGTGTATGTATGTGTCTGCGTGCGTGCGTGTGTGTGTGCGTGCGTGTGTATGCGTGGTGCGTGTGTGTGCGCGCGCGCGTGCGTGCGTGCGTGCATGCGTGTGCAAGCTAACATGAGCAATGACAGAACAATGCAAAGAAAAGAATTCAATCTTCTACTGGTGGATCACTGTCCTACCTGTCATTTCTCTGTACACACATATTCCCAGGCCTACTCTTTTTCTCCACTTTTTTTCCCCTCGTACAGTCGCAGTAGTCTTTCTTTTTATCTTCACTGCAAGAAAGATCGTCCAAGTCAGCCAGTGGTAGCCACGTAACATGCACATGCTATTGCATCTGTCGTGTTTGTTCTGTCAAGTTCGTATTTGTTGACCGCGCGCGCGCGCGAGCACACACACACGCACGCACGCGCACATATACTGTAGATTTATGCACGCAGGCACACGCGCGCGCGCGCCACACACACACACAACATACATACATACATACATACATACATACATACATACATACATACATTACATACATACGTACATACGTACATACATACATACATACATACATACATACATACATACATACATACATACATACATACACACATACACACATATGCACACACACACATCCCACACACAAACACATAATACGCACGCGCACATACACACTACATCATGCATGCAAGCACACACACAAACACACACACATACACACACACACACACACACACACACACACACACACACACACACACACACAACACACACACTCCAATCCAACCCAATGTCCACAACCAAACCAACTACAGGGGCCGTAATCGGGGTTGTTACCTCATGTAACACACACACATTCTCTCTCTCTCTCTCTCTCTCTCTCTCTCTCTCTCTCTCTCCTCTCTCTCTCTCTCTCTCTCTCTCTCTCTCCCTGTCAATGTGATGTAACTAAACAGCTTTACCGTCATTTAAACTTTCCCTTTTCAGTGCAGCCTAAAAATAACAGCCTAGCAGGCAGGGCCAGTCATTGCAAACACTGACAAACACTAGTGGTTGAGAACTTTCATCTGTCCGCAAGTTTTTCCACTGTCAGCTTCCTTTTTTGATTTTATCTGTTTATTTATTTCATTATTTTATATCGAGGATAATGGAATAAGCATTCGTGTGCTTTTTTACATCCAGTCCCCGTGTGTATGCAGTTTTGTCAATTTTGTCATCTGTTCCCATCGGCACACGATGGCCTAACTCTTTCGAAAAGTGGAACAGGATTTAACGTGTGCGCAAGATGTTCTGCGTGCGTTTGCACACAGGGCCTCGGTTTATAGTCTCATCCGAAGGACTTTTGGGGAGAGTGGAGTCAGCACTGATGTTAACTCCAGGAGAAAAATCTCCTCAACGGGAATCGAACCAGTCGTCAAATTGCCAGCGCAATGTTCGACCATAGACTATCCCGTACTGATTCACCCGTCCACTTGCAACGGCAGGGTTATTCAGCTAATTTTAAAAAAATACATTATTGAATTTGGAAATATTCAGATTTAAAAAATTAACTGCAGTAGGGGAATATGAAAGGTGATTGGGGGTGGTGGGAGGTAATTGCATTGATCAATATTATGCTTTATTTTTTTCTATACATACCACATACCAGTGACGTGACAGGGTGTTGTTTCTTTCTCTCTAGAAAATCGATGTTGATTTTACTAACATAGAATGGTATTTGTAACTTTCTTGGTATGTATACAAAGAAAAGGTATTTTAAAACTGTTTTTGGACTGAAAGTGATCAACCATCCTCCAAGTTGGATTCTCTCTCTCTCTCTCTCTCTCTCCTCTCTCTCTCTCTCTCTCTCTCTCTCTCTCTCTCTCTCTACCGTACATACATGTGCCACTCTGCGTGCGTGTGCGTGTGTGTGTGAGTCTGTCTGTCTGTGTTCCTCGGTCACTTTGCGCGGTTTTGTTTCCAAATGCTTTATGTAAAACAAGTAAAAATAAAACAACCGACATACTGAAAGGAAAAAGGGGTAGTAAACTACTAGAATAGCTGCAACAGAAAACTACCTGGCAGTTAACTCTATGTACAAGTAGCGTGGAGTACTGGGAAAGACTGAGGAGGAGAAGAAGAAAAAAAAAACCTGACCCCTGCCTTGTTTGTTCAGCCACCGCTGGGGAGAAGAAAAATGTCTCGTCATTCCCTTTCTATTACCACCTGTCTGCCAAACTGACACTGCTCAACAGGTGTGTCAGGTGTGCTGCTCTGGGTGTTGGTCCTCTCTGCCAAACTGACATGACACTGCTCAACACTGGTCCTCTCTGCCAAACTGACATGACACTGCTCAACACTGGTCCTCTCTGACAAACTGACATGACACTGCTCAACCTGGTCCTCTCTGACAAACTGACATGACACTGCTCAACACTGGTCCTCTCTGCCAAACTGACATGACACTGCTCAACACAGGTCCTCTCTGACAAACTGACATGACACTGCTCAACACAGGTCCTCTCTGCCAAATTGACATGACACTGCTCAACACAGGTCCTCTCTGCCAAATTGACATGACACTGCTCAACACAGGTCCTCTCTGCCAAACTGACATGACACTGCTCAACACAGGTCCTCTCTGCCAAACTGACATGACACTGCTCAACACAGGTCCTCTCTGCCAAACTGACATGACACTGCTCAACACAGGTCCTCTCTGCCAAACTGACATGACACTGCTCAACACTGGTCTTCTCTGACAAACTGACATGACACTGCTCAACATTTTGGTCCTCTATGCCAAACTGACATGACACTGCTCAACACTTGTGTCAGCTGTGCTGCGGGTATTATTTTGTAACTGTACAGACATGATTTTGGAATTTTTGGAAAACACACCAAAAAAATGCCTAGTAGCGTAAAAAGTTGAGGTGATCCCTAAACAAATTCAAAACCAATGAACCTGAATGTCGGTAGCTGAAATGAAGGCCTCACATCAACAACTTTGATACTGGTTACCTCTCGTCTGCTTTTCTTCCTGTGATGCCAGCATACTGTGATATCTCAACAGTCCTGCATATTGCTGAGAACTATGTCTACCGTCTTCCTCGTTGCGTACGTACGCAATGCAAGGCATATCTTTGGTAAACAAGCGCTGGCGCATACACCAGCTAAATGCTTGTCCAAATGCATACACATATGCATGGACGAGCATATACAAAAAGACATGACCCGTTTCTCTCCCAGATGGACAATAATAATGTATCCATGTTTCACAAACTTGTTGCAAGTTGTGTTACAACATCTCTTTTGTGATATGATATTCATTGCTGCA
>CM060321.1:7757201-7759701 GCA_030674155.1 Stramonita haemastoma | reverse complement strand
GCCTGTCTGTCTGTCTGTCTGTCTGTCTGTCACCTCTCTCTCTCTCTCTCTCTCCTCTCTCTCTCTCTCTCTCTCTCTCTCTCTCTCTCTCTCTCTCTCCCTCTCTCTCTCTCTCTCCCACACACACACACACACACACACACACACACACACACACACACACACACACACACACACACACACACACACACACACGTGCCGCGCGCACACACACACACACGTCATTCTTTAAAAGATTTCTCAATCCTTCTCTATCAAACAATGCTCAGTCCTGCAGGACTATTATTTTTCTGTCACACAGGCCTTTGCAAACTCAGCATGTTCACTATTGATTTGGATTTCAATTTCTCAGCTGCCCTCATGTCATGATGTCCATTCCTCTCAGTCCTGTATCAGTGTTTAATTTGCCTTCTTCAACCAAAATTTGCATCTCCAATAACAGGGAATAGTTTTTGGAGTGAGTGGGCAAGATTCTGTTTAAAAGGGCAATTTGAAGCTAGCAGGAAATCTGGAATGACCCCTTTCCTGAACAACACAGCAATATCTGTACGAATTAAAATTAATTGAATTATTTGAGCAGCTGTAGGGGCGGAGTAGCTTGTGGTTATTTATTTATCTATTTATTTATTTATTCTTTTATATCGAGGATAATAGAATAAGCATTCGTATGCTTTTTTTACGTCCAGTCCCCGTGTCTATACAGTTTTGTAAATGTCATCTGTTCCCACCGGCACACGATGGCCTACTCTTACGAAAAGCGGAACAGGATTTAACGTGTGCGCAAGATGTTCTGCGTGCGTTCGCACACGGGGCCTCGGTTTATGGTCTCATCCGAAAGGCTTTCGGGGGGAGTGGGGTCAGCACTGATGTTAATTCAAGAGGAAAAATCCCCTCGACCGGGAGTCGAACCCGGATAGTCAAATTGCGAGCGCAATGTTCTGACCACTGGGCTATATCTCGCCCCGGTTAGAGCGTTGTGTTCACAGTTTGATGGCCCGGGATAGATTTGGGTTTGAGCCACTATCGAGACACCCATGCAAGGGATTTTTCCCTTGGAGTTAACTTCAGTCTTCACTCCACTCCCCTGAAAGTCCTTCAGATGAGACCATAAACCAACGTCCTGTGTGCGAATGCACACAGAACATCTTACACACACACACACATTAAAGTCCACTCTGTCTATCAGAAGAGTAGGCCCTGCATGCCAGAAAGAATAAATGACAAAAATTATAATTATCTAAACGTAAAACACGATATGCACACTGCTGTCGTGTTTCCTGAAGTATGAATTTTTTTATACCACTTTATGTCACAGCAGATTCTCTCTGCATGAAATTCGGGCTGCTCTCTCCGGGGAGAGCGCGTCGCCACATGTGCAGTGCATACCCTTTTTTTTCTTCTTTTTCCTGCATGTAACTGTATTTGTTTCCCTATCAGAGTGGCTTTATTCTACAGAATTTTGCCCCTTGTTGCCGTGGGTTCTTTTCTTTGAATGCTATTACCTTAATGATGGGGAAAAAACAACTGTATGCACAGGAACCTCACCACAGGTGAACCTCTGAGCTCTAGCCAAGAAACAAAAAAAAATTGAGAAGAAAAGGTAATGGTTGGTATGTCTGACCCTCAAAAGCTGAGTGGTCGTAATTTTTTTTAATCTGAGTAGTCGTGGGTAGCAGATGCTTAGACTGAACAGTTTCAGTGAGTGTGATACTGCCTCAGCACTCGGCAGAAAACTGTGCAGTAGTTGGCTGTTCGCCTATCATTGGGAAAACAGGAATAGATCTGTAATACCCCCACACTCTACCTTCCCCTCCCCTACTCTGCATGTATCCATGACTGGAAGCAAGCAGCACTGTCACCTTCTTCTTGATGTTGATCCTTTTTTTAATCTCCTGACCAGTGCTGCAGGCTTAGTGTGCGCACTGCAAGACTGCTTGAAAATGATGAACGGGATTATCAGAGAAAAGTACAAACCATAACCTTCTCACACTCCAAATTTTTTTATCTCCCCTACCAGCCTCATCACCGCACCACTATCATTATTCAAAACAATTTCTCAAGTCGTTTTTTTTTGGCAGTGCTTCTTCATTTCTTGCGATGATCGTTTCCATTTTCAATCCTGTAGTAAATTTGAGTCCAGGCAGATTCCTCCTGAGAAAATTATATGCTTATACACAATTTCTTTGCTTGCTGTCTTTGTGTCAGACATTGCTAGTGTTGCGCTGTTCTTTTGATTGTGATCTCATTACTACTTTTGTTGCTGTGCATGAATTTTCTGGAGTTGAAATCAATACTGTGGTGAGATGAACACGGAGAATGCATAAAGACATGTACAACTTATTATATTCACTAGCAACAATAACATTCTGGATTTTTAAAAAATCCTATGCAAGTCCGTCATTCCTGTCAGATTATACTTGTTCTTGTTTGTAGCTGAAATAACAAGAGTTTGAAATTAGTTTTAATTTCCATTTCTGCATGTTCTGAATCATCTTGTTGC
>CM060321.1:7732201-7752201 GCA_030674155.1 Stramonita haemastoma | reverse complement strand
GATTGTGGGGAGAGGGAGGATGAAGACAGGCAGACCCGATCTCAGGTGTAAGTCAGGTGTTTTCGTGTTTGTTCCAGGTATTTTCATGACCTGCTCCACGCTGACATGGATAGATCTCCGACATAGATATTTATTCCTCTGCGTGCAGGTCTGTCTACACGAATGACAGAGAGTAAAGGCCTGGTTCCTCAAAGCTGGGTCGGTTTCTTCTGACAGAAAGATTCTTTGTGAAAGTAATCTTCCATTAAGACTGTTCCCGGGTTGGGTTCTTTCTCATTTGTTTGATTTTGTTTTGTTTTGTCCGGCATTTTTCATGGATAGTTTTGTTTGTGTGGCCAGGGAACGCGGAAGAAGAAGTTTGTACGTTGTTTGCTGAGTTTGTTTTGTTTTCGGGTGGGGGGGGGGTTGTTTTGTTTTGTTTTTGTTGTTGGTGTTGTTGTTGGTTTTTTTGGGGGGGTGCAGAGGCTGATATTGTTTGGAATTTATTTCCTTTTTTTATTTCAAGCAAGAAATGTTTCGCATCTATGTCAGAAACTATAAGAGAGAAAAAAACCAAACAATTGCAACTCCAACATCAAAAAAGAAATGGCTTCAAACAAGTTGTATACACTTTGAATCCGCAAGACCCTGTCGAGATTCGAACCCGTAACTTAAGAATCGTAAGGATCTGAAGCCTGACGCCCACACAACTTGGCCAAAGCTTCTATGAAAGCAGACCGGTATCTAAGGCTGTAACATTCCACACCACAGTTCCTCACTTGGGGCAAAACTGCACAATTACCATACATTTTCTCCATCATAATGTCTTCTGTGCACACGCAAGATTAACATCTCTGTTTTTCATGATGGGGTATGTGTGTGTTGGTGGGGGGAGAGGTCATGAGAGACAGTGGAGATGGGAGGGGGGGAGGGGAGAGAGAGAGGAGAGGAGAGAGGAGAGGGAGGAGTTGTGTGTGTGTGTGTACGCACGCGCGCGCGGGGTGTGGTGCGTGTATATGGTGTGTCTGTCTGTCTGTCTGTCTGTCTGTCTGTCTGTCTGCTGTCCTATGTATCTGTCTCTGTCCGTCTGTGTATGTCATGGTTTCAAATCTACGTCTGTAGGTGTGTAAATGTGCACGCGATCGTTGTTGTGTGTGCACTAGTGCACATTCATTCACACACGACTGCAGCCAATGTGCCGGGCCGGCAGAGACAGGTGCAAAGTGTCGGAGCTTAAAGCGTGAAATATACATATCCAGTGTGGGATGGAGGTCACGCATATACAGACAGACAGACAGACAGACAGACAGGACACACAACACACACTACACACAACATACAGACATGTTACATACATACATACATACATAATACATACATACACAACATACATACAACATACATACATACATACATACATACATACATACATACTACCACTCACAACCAGCCCCCCCATAACCAGTCAGCCGACAGCAAATACCGGCGGAGGCTTTGTGTAAATCACAAAAGCACTGACGCGAAGCTTACACGTCTGCTTTGTAAGTGTTACGACATAGCTGATGGGCGTTCAGCTGTTTCACACTTTCCCTTTGCACGGTCTGCTGCTTCTGTATGATTCCTTTGCCCACTACCGGCTCTGATTGCTGCTGATCAGCGCGTGCTGTGATGTGTTACGGGCATTTTCCTCTTCGTGCATACGCCAACATAAGAATACCGCTGAATAAATTAATGTCAACAGAATGCCATTGAAAACGTTAGAGACATTTTCGACTCAGTGGATTCTACGTTTAAGGATAGTGGTACAATCTTGAGCCTGAAAAAAGATCTTGGTGTAGGATTTTCGTTTTCCGATGTTTAAACCGAGCTCTATGTTGTTAATTGTGCTTAGTAATGCTCGTGTTCGTATTTTGTTTTTCTTTTATTGGCGGGGGGGGGGGGGGGAAGCACTGCTAATGCTACCGGCTAAACAGAAAGATTGGGACACACGGAATGCTGGCAATCGCAGCTTCAAGGATGCTAAAAGTCTTGTCTATCGAGCCTTACCGACACCATAATAATGAACGATGAAGGCATGTGCTGTGTACATTCTTTTATCATATTACTGAAACAACTGACAGCGACAAACCTGGTCATAATGATGAGACTGAGTACTGAGCACTCCAAGCTGAGCCCTCCTATATCCCCCACGTTCTGCGTCTGAGAATCCTCACAGCGTCACTGGGGCACAGCTTTCATTTCATGGCTAACACAGCTTCTGCGGGACTGTCTCATCCACCAGAACTTCGGAACAAAAACCTGCCGAGACATCTGTGTCTGAAAGCCAAGATCTCTCAGACTCCGCGCATCTGCCATGATTCTGGCAGACAGCTGTGTTTGTCGAGGTCTCTTAGGTTCCCTCTGGGCGACTGACAAACCATATGGAAGTCTTTCGTGCAAATCAATATGCTGGGTCATCATTACTTGCCCTTGATCACCACACTCAGTATAAAATCAATGAGTTGTGTCACCTTTCTAGCTCTACTGTTTGCTATCTAAGGGGGGGGGGGGATATATCCTAGTGGTAAGAGCATTGCGCTCGCAATTTGACGACCCGAGTACGATTCCCGTTCGAAGGGATTTTTCCCCTGGAGTTAACATCAGTGCTGACTCCACTCTCCCCAGAAGTCGTTCGAATGAGATTGTAAACCGAGGCCCCGTGTGCGAACACACGCAGAACATCTTGCGCACACGTTAAATCCTGCTCCGCTTTTCGTAAGAGTAGGCCATTGTGTGCCGGTGGGAGCAGATGACAATACACAACTGCATACACACGGGGACTGGATAATAAAAAGCACATGAGTGCTTATTCCATTATCCTCGATATAAAAGAATAAAATGAATAAAATAAAATAAAAAGTATCTTGTCGCTTTCAGAGTGTGCTTTACTTCCTGCTCGGATGAACTGTTCTATCAACGCAACAGTTCTGGTTTGTGCACAGTTGCATAACTGGAGGGATAAAATGACGGTAGAGAATTTTACTGGTAACGTATCGATTTGTCACTTCTCGTTACGCCATTCACCGAAAAAAAATCTCACATTTTTCGGTTCGTTAGCACTCTCGTTTGTAGGTATTAGCTTGCTTAGTCCGCTAACACCTTCTCCATCTTCTTCCTCTGTGTATCAGGCTTTCAGTTTCTTGCAAATATCCTTGTATAAATAGATTTATAACAAACATGAATCAAACAAGGCAAGGGGCGAGTATAACAGGATGTTTTTCTGGTTTGTTTTTTTTTTAATTATTATTCCTTTTTTTGTTGTTGTCTTTAGTAATACCAAATTCCGCCATAAAATCACCAAAGTGACCCAGTAGCAGTACAGGGTCTCTCTAGTTTGTGGCCTCACTGCGGCCTGACAATGATGACATCCCTTGGACTTCCAGCCTGTGGCTGCACATAACGAATCTGGATATGGCTGGGGAGGAAAGGTTGAGATGAGGGGCGTCGGAACAGCTGCACAGGAACGTCACAAAAGATGAAGCAGCTAAAAAAAAATGAAAAAACGAAAAAAAACAAAAACCGCCATAGAGGCGCCATACTCTTATTTGAAGAGCTTCGGAAATGCCACTGCCCAGTGGAAAAAAGACTTTATAGGATTCTGTTGGTGACGTGGGTTTTTCCCATCAGCGCAGCGTATATATATACGCTGCATTCTCAACTGATGCTCATCGCCAGATTTCTTATTTTCAAGGGCTACATGAAGTGCGTCTTTTTTTCCCATTTCTGACTTAATTTTAGTTATTGCTGAAGCAATTCTACGTACTGCAGTTGCAATCTAATGTTTCCTTTTCCCAGACAAAAGTAATCAAAACTTTCTTTTATTAAAAAGGGGAAGGGGGAGGTCTGTTTCACTTTTCCATGGTTATTGTTCTGAATGACCTACGCAAAATCGCCCATGTCTGTTTCAGAAGTTTTGCACCGATTGACTCACACAATGGGCGATCACTGCAGAAACGAAGTTTGTTGTTTCTTGTTGACAAACCCATATACGCTTAAGTGATACATTTGAAAGCTGATCCATGTGATTAGTGATAAGATCTACCAATGCTGCCATCACGCCTACAGGTGTTGGACATTGTAATGCCTTGGAAAACTATGCATCCATTTTATCGCCCACGCAAGTGCCGTGGGCAAACGAAGAAACCAACATGTTTGTGAGTAAAAAGGCACAAGAGACGACCTTCACACCAGTACAGATCTTCAGAAGTAGATGTTTCTTTTTTATTATTCTTTTATATTGAGGATAAAGAATAGAGCACTTCGTGTGCTTTTTTTCCTCAGTTCCCGTGTGTATGCAGTTTTTTTTTAAATATTGTCATCTGTTCAGATGTGGCGGCGTGTGGGCACCGGTAGAATTGAACAACCTACACACTGTTTTCTTTTGAACATCAGTGTTGATACCAAAAAAATGCAGTAATCTTTAAAAAGTAACACAATTTGATGTGTGCACACAGATGTGAACAAATGGGGTATGGTTAATGTTACTATGACGCCAGGGAAATGGTTTATGTTCAATGGCATATGGGAGATGAAAGTTCCCAATGCAGTCCTCACCTTTTCTACAAGAAGCACTCACTCTAATCCACGTGCGTTTGAAAAGATTATGGCTTTCTATCTATCCCTTAGTCTGGCGACCGTCGGGGGCACCATGAAGACTTGACAACCAGTTCCCTCCTTCCTCTCTCTGTTCTGCCTTTCTCAGGGTTTTGTTGAGTTCTAGGCTTGTCCATTCGCTGATGTTGTCCTCACATCTCTTCCTTGGTCTGCCTCTTTTTCTTCCTCCTTGGACAGTGCCTGCAGTATTGTTTTTGCAAGTCCTTTTGATCTTGTGACATGCCCATACCATTTAAGTTTACGCTCCTTACGATTGATAGAAGATGTTCGTAGGAAGAACCAATGGTTTGCTGGATTCTGATGATGGCTTTGCGTATGTGAAATCAGGAAAAGGCAACTGAACGTTACCAATACGATCCAGCGGATATGCATGGTCTCTGTTGTTTGGTTGCGTCTCGGTAACCAGACACTGACAGAATCTTCCTGTGTATAGTTAGTTCTGAGGTGCAGGGGGGGGGGGGGGGCTTTTTTTTTTACCAAGATCCTGAGTGTAGTTGGAATCGTATGGTGAAACTGGACTGAGTGGCTTAAAGATGAGGATTTTGGTATGTCACGGAAAATGACCAGTGAGGAAGAAGTACTGCACAATCGTCACTGCTTATTTGGCGTAGCGGGTTATTCTGTGAACAAAGACGATGATAGATCTGTATCAACTTTCGGCTTTCTTCTTCTTCGTCGTCTTCGTCTCTCTCTCCTTCTTCTTCTTCTTCCTCTTCCTCCTCCTCCTCTTCTCCTTCTTCTCTCTACTCCTACCTTTCTTCGTTTCCTCCTTCTTCCTCTTCTCCCACCACATCTCTTCTCTTTTCTCCCTTTCTTCTACTTCCTATCCCTTTCCTTCTCCTTCTCCTCCACCTCCTCCTCTTTCTCATCCTCTCTTATCACACTTCTCTTTCCTCTTTTTCCTCTTCTTTTTTTCTTATTCTTTTTCTTTCTTTACATTTTCTCTCTTTTTTCATTCTTTTCTTTTCTTTTTTTAAATCGTTTTCCCCTTTTTTGAATGCCTTCTTCAGATGTTATAATGTCATTTACTTCTCCGTTCTTCCGCTTGATGGTGCATTTACTGGCGCGATTGTTATTTTACATTGACAGCCCCAATGACAGGAGAAAAATCAATAGGCTCGTTCAATAGTGGAAGGAAGCATCAGGAAGTACAGTATGTTTTATCGCCAGACACAAGAAACAGTACACCGCTCTATTGCCACTGCTGAACTCTCAAATGACACATAGCGCGCATGCCACACTCAGTGTTTTGATGATTAAAAAAACCGTATCGAACAAGGTATTGAAGCAGAGGTCGCGTTCCATGATACAGTACCGCTCTTTATGTAAAAGAAAACATTTATCTACTTTCTTTTGCTATTCAGAAACAATATTCTAACCAGTGATTCAAATTTCATATTGCTAACAGGATAGCTCAGTGGTCAGAGCACTCGCTTTCTCCTAGTCTAGTCAAGCAGCTTCGAGCGTGGTTGCCAGTTGGATGGGTGACCGTTTGCGTGCCTGACACTTTTACCTTTACCTTATTGCTCACAGCCTTACAGGTATATCATGACGGAACGCGTTCTTTTATCTCTGAAACATCTTGGGTTTCTTTTGTAGTCATAAAAATCAGGTATTTTGCTTTGCTTTCTTCCAGCTGATATGTGTTGTGTCAAAGCCAGAATTTCTGTGTTAAAATAACAAAATATGTTAAAATAAAGTAAACAGCATCTGCACCAAACTTTTGTTTCGAACCCTGGTCTCTGTCATCCTATTTCCATACCTGGCACCTGTGCCAGTATCTTGTTTGGCGCATTCTTTGTCCTTTTATCACAGAACGTAGCATCTGTGCCAATGTCTTGTTTGATACGGTTTGTTTTGGGTTTTTTTTTAATAATTCTATCACAGAACGTGGCATCTGCGCCAATGTTTTGTTTGACGATTTTTTTAAATAATGTTATCGCAGAACGTGGCATCTGCGCCAATGTCTTGTTTGACGCGGTTTTTTTTAATAATATTATTACAAAACGTGGTATCTGGCCAGTATCTTGTTTGAAGAGTTTTTCGTTATCATAATATAATAATAATACATGGAATTTGTATAGCGCTATATCTTGCAAAACAAATCAAGCGCTTGCATTACCTACACGCGACATCAGCAACTATTCAGTTTGACAATCGAATGTCACACACAACACCCACCCACACACCCAACACACACACACACACACACATATTAATATATATATATATATATATATATTTATTTATATTCAATCATCATTCTAGCTGCTGACGTCTGTGCCAATACTATCTTGTTCAACACGGTTTTATCATTAAAACATTGAATGGCATAATCTTGATTGTCAAATCACAAAACGTGGCATTTATGCCAATATCTTGTTTGACATGTCTTTCTTTTTCGTCATGTCATGATTAGGGAAGGTGATACCAGCGCCAATATCTTCTTCCAACATTTTTGTCGTTATATTACGGAATATGACATCTTTGCTAATATATTATTAACACATTTTTGTTATCATTAATTACGGTACAAAGCATCATTACCGGTCTCTTGTTTAATACAGTATTTGATCACCCTGTCACAAACGTAAATATCTGAGCAAGTAACTTCTTTGACCTTTTTTTCCTCAGAAGATCACAAATCTCAGCAAGCGTGCGCTCCGTGTGCGAATCTGTCTCTGACAACTAAGGACTAACGGTGACATTATAAAAGTATAACCGAAAGATATTTCTGTACGTGTCAACGACCGAAGGGAAAAACCACAAGAGAAAATGTCAAGTCTCTACCTGAACTCAACACAAACCGACAGTTTGAATCACAACAAACTGAAACTACCAGTAGTAGTATGCGCACTTCCGTCAACGTGACATTTAAGCGGTAAAATATCAAATTCTGCTTCTTTGTATATGGGGCCATTTCTTGTGACATTATCTTGAAATCAGGTTGGGAGGTGGGGGGGGGGGGGGGGCGTTACTAGCTTCTACACGTAAATGACAGAATCTGTGGAGATTGTTTTGAACTTTTCTTTCAGGCTGTTGTGTTAATTTGTTAGGCATTGTCGTCCTATTGTTTGGCTGTCCGATCGATATTTGTGCTTGAGCGTGTTTCTCTCCGCACGCTTAGATGTACCATAGTTTGATAAGCCATTTGTAAATTGCATTGGTACTGGTATGCGTGAGTGCGTGCGGGGTCGTAGCGTGCGTGCATGCGTAGTGTGCCAGTGTGTGTGTGTGTGTGTGTGTGTGTGTGTGTGTGTGTGTGTGTGGTGTGTGTGTGTGCGTGCGTGCGCGCGCGTGAGAGAGAGAGAGAGTGAGTGAGTAAGTGAGTGAGTGTGTGTGAGTGTATGTGTGTGTGTGTGTGTGTGTGTGTGTGTGTGTGTGTGTGTGTGTGTGTGTGTGTGTGTGTGTGTGGTGTGTGTTGTGTGTGTGTGTGTGCGCGCGCGCGCGCATGCATGTTTGTAAGCCAGTAAAAGTACAAACGTACGTGAGTGAGCGCAGGCGTGTATGCCTGGATGGGGACGTCTGAAAGAAGAAAGACTGTATTCACATTATGATTATGCGTGTTGGGACTCGCCCGCACGTGAGGTGGTACATCAGGAAATCCACTGCTATCTCCACAGTGCAAGGTGAGGAAATAAGTGAGAGCCAAGGAGCGAGGATGAAAGAGACAGCAGGACAGTAATCTCCCAAATGGACCAAGAGGTTCTCTCCCCTTAGGACTGGCACTGTCAGCTATTCACCTGTACAGGCTCCGGAATGGAATATCCTTACTTAGCCTCATCACGAAACTGCTAGCGAATGTTCTAGGATCAGTTTCCGGCTTGCAGTGCCTCAGAAAAAAAAAAATCTTCCTTGAGTCGAGTAGTGCTGACGTCACGACAATATCCGCTTTTTTTTTTTTTAACGGGTACATGCTTTTTCGTTTCCACTGACAGGCTTTTCTTTTCATGTGAATTCTACATTATTACCTAGGCATGGTCCTCATTTTTTCACCATGGACAGGGGAAAACAATAGACATTGCAGATGTTGTCAATACTACCCGGTTTCAAGAGGTTCTAATCCTACAGAGAAAAGAAATCTCAGCTGCACTCGCATGCGCACGCCATAACTGATATCGTCGGAGTTAGCACAATATTGTAGTTTATGTGACCTACAGTTTGGGGTAAGTTTATCAATTTCGCTGCAATGCTAGATCAAAATATAGCTGACTTCAGCTATGTTAAGTGAACCTAAGAGTTTGGAGTAGTGTTTTAATCAAGTTTTACGCGGCAATGCTATAG
Organism: Stramonita haemastoma; assembly: GCA_030674155.1. Classification (NCBI taxonomy): domain Eukaryota; kingdom Metazoa; phylum Mollusca; class Gastropoda; order Neogastropoda; family Muricidae; genus Stramonita; species Stramonita haemastoma. Next base: position 7,743,285 of record CM060321.1, on the reverse strand, counting down.
ATCAAAATATAGCTGAACTTCAGCATTTGTTTAAAGTGAACCTAACAGTTTGGGGTAGTGTTTTAATCAAGTTTTACGCGGCAATGCTATAGATCAAAATATAGCTGAACTTCAGCTATTTGTTTAAAGTGAGCCTAACAGTTTGGGGTAGTGTTTTAATCAGGGTTTTACCCTGCAATGCTATAATATAGCTGAACTTCAGCTATTTGTTTAACGTGAACCTAACAGTTTGGGGTGGTGTTTTAATCAAGTTTTTCGCTGCAATGCTGTAGATACAAATATAGCTGAACTTTAGCTGTCGTTGATAACTTACTTTAAATCCTATGCTCGGCGTAATACGATCGAAGTAGTATTCCTCGCAAGTACTGTAGCAGTAATGGTTAGCTCCATAAAAGGTCAATAAAAGGATTGTAGGATGATAATGAGGTTTTGCTCCTTCTGTTTCAAGTACCACATTTTATGAAGAGAACCAGTTCAGATCTGTTGCAGAGAAGGTAATCGTGGTGGTGGTGGTGGTGGTGTGGTGGTGTGGTGGTGGTGGTGGTGGTGGTGGTGTGTGTGTGTGTGTGTGTGTGTGCGCGCGCGCGCGCGCGCGCGCGGGTGCGTGTGTGCGTGCGTGCGTGCGTGCGCAAATGGCTAATGTTTCATTTCTCCTTCAATGAAGACATACACTCAATGATAATCTTTGGAAGAATAACGTTATAATGGGCTCCACGAATTACCCGTGGTTTTTTTAAGTGTATGTTGAAACAGTAAAGCTAACAACGATATAGAGATGCAAAGAAAGAGAGAAACAGACTGACAGAGAAGTAGTGATAGAAAAATGAGCAGACAGGCAGGCAGGCAAGCAGAGACACGGGGACAGACAGACAGACAGACAGACTGACAGACAGACAGACAGATGACAGACAGACAGACAGACAGACTGACTGACTGACAGACTGACTGACTCACTGACATAGACAGAGGAGACGAAACGCGACAGAAAAGATATATTACGTAAGAAACTGCTGTGTTGAGTACAGACATCCACTGAGACAATACGAAAACGAATGCTCTAATCCCAGCCTAAGGCCCCTTTCTACTGAAGTAGCATGTTCAACAACAATCAATCAGAGAGAGCTACAGAGGAGGGGGGGGAGGAGACAGGCAGGCAGGCAGGCAGGCAGGTAGGTATGCATGCAGACAGGCAGTCAAGCTGGCGGGCAGATAAACATAAACTGAGACACATGGACAGAATGAGCGAGGGATACCAAGTCAGACCTGAAAGACAGATATGCATACAGGTGGAGAACAAACCGGACACACAACGCGATAGAATGTATATTCAAACTTTCTCAGTCATTTGATCATTCACCGCCAAAATGAAATCCAGTACGTCTTGACATTTTTATTTCGTCTTCTTCTCCTCTGCCTCCTCCTCCTCCTCCTTATTATTTTGCCCGTGTTCTTTTTCTTCTTCTTTTGCTGTTTTCTTTGTATCGCATGACAAAAACCGAGTAAGTTGATAGGTGAAATCTATCACAGCTGTATTGTAGGTCCAAGTGTCAAATTTCAACGCGACCACAATAAATCAAATCCCTGCCCAGATCTATCCTCCTGTGTCAAGATCGGTTGTAGAGTCACCCAAAATGGACGTGATCAGACGACAAAAAACTTCATCTGATCTGTCCGACATGCTCCATCAACTACCGAAGAAGACAATCAGTCAGAAAATCGTGGGTTTCGTTTCCCTCAAAAGCAGGATTTTTAGAGCTTCGGCAAGCTCCAAACCCAAATTTGGGCGTGCTACCGGCTCAGTGGGAAGACTTCGACTATATTGTCTAGTATCACCCACCTGACAGGTGTGATTTAGGGGAAGTGTTCAAATTCCTTAAGTAACTCTGCACGTGTCTATGCCTTTTAGATTTGGTTGACGCCTGAATAGGTTATGAAAACAAAACGTGGATTATAGCCCAGTTATGTCACTCAAACCTATATGGACCTCAAAGACATAGTCAGTCTCAGCATCATATACAATGCTTTCGGTGATTAAACCTGATCTGATTCACTTCCTTCCACTACTCCGGACTCATGGTGACTTCAGTTTTTGGTTTCTCCACCGCCTCATAATAACAACGCCTATCATGAGCTCCTGTCATGCCTTGTGAGTTAGGAGATCCACGAGGAACTGTACTTTGAGGACCTTGTGATTGCCAGCACCCAAGGATGGGCTTTTCAGTCAACCTGGCTCCAGGACAACACTATTACTGTCGTCAGCAGGGTGTAGCTAGTGATGTCTTGCTGGGTCAGAACAGACTACTACCTGTGAAATAACCTAGCATCTGGACAGGGCCTCATCTCGTTGATGGTCTAACGGCCACCTAACGTTCATGAATTCACGTTCATCCAGTGAATTTCTGGCATCGCACATGCGACAGGAAGCTGGTGTGATGCAACACTGTGTGTGATAAGACTGGGATAAGATATGTCGAAGCAGAAGTCTGCGGGTATGTCGGGAAAATCCAAAGATCTGACTTGCAGCGCAAGAGATTAAATCTCATTTATTTTTCTATTTCGAATCGATTTCCCTGACGCAGCTTCTGCAAACATTTTCCCTCTTCCTGCTTGACATGGCCAAACATTCATCCTTCTTAAGCTTCCTTGTCTAACTTGCAAAAAAATCTCCTACAAAAGATAAGCGGATACACAGATTAATACGCCATCCTCAGAAAAATCGATCGACCATGGTTAGAATTCATACACAAACTTACAACCCAACTGATTTTTCTGTCGTGTTTTTCAATGTGGGAGTCATTTCTACCTTTGATCCGGCAATACAGTACACAGCAACAACCAAAAAAAAATGCAAACGCTGCTAAACGTTTGTATCCCTCCGCTTCAACCAGTCATGTTTCTCCTCTGAGGTTCCAATTCAATCTAATGATGTTGCTTAGAGCCCCGCCGACCGCACAGACTATATCGGGGCTGTCACCTCGTCATATTTTAAAACTCGTATTAAAAGTGTGCGACTATATACTCTGAGGTTCATGTGGACCGTACCAGCACAGTCCTACAAGAAGTATCTTGTGGTCATCAAAACTGTCACAGCGGAATTCCAAAGGATTACTGATGCAGAATTCGGCGAACATATGTGTTCAGTTCTCAGTTTTACTACGATAACCTAGTCTTCTGTCAACTGCTAGCAGTTGTGTCTCTGCTGTTTTTAGAGTGCAGCTGCGATTACACATATGTGGAGATTCTAATGCGCTTTATACATCATAGATTCATTCGTCATCTTGTTTTCTCTGTCTGTTCTTACTAAAGGTTTAAGCCTCTCAAAAAGAGCAACCAGCCAGATGCAGCAATGAACACATCATTACCTAATGTACGTTTATCCCCACGGGAGCATTGGAGACACGCATCTGAAGATATCCCAACAGAGGGGATTAATTAACAGAAATGGGGATGAAGGAATATCTACCGTACCACACCGAAAAAATGGACCCAGCCAATATGTGATGCCGACTGTCGCATTTTCCGTGCACTGCAAAGCTGCGGCAGACAGCAACCAGAGAGCTCTGTGACGACAGTAAAAGCTGGCCCAGGAAATCTGTCATTTTAAATGACACTGTCAGTCCTTCAAGTTCTGCTCAATTCTTCGGTTTCTTCTTCTTCTTCGACAGCGTTCGGTTTCTGAATAATGCCAGCTTTAATGAAGCACAATGGTTGCGGTGTGTGTGTGTGTGGGGTGTGTGTGTGTGTGTGTGTGTGTGTGTGTGTGTGTGTGTGTGTGTGTGTGTGTGCGTGAGTGCGCGCCGCGTGTGTGCGTGCGTGCGTGAGAGCGAGCGTGCGTGCGTGCATGCGTGCGTGCGTGTGGGGGGGGGGATTGGGCTGTTTGTGCGTGTGTGGGTTGGTGATCGGGTAGATTAGAACAAAGCGATCATTCAGTTGTCACTTTTCCCTATGATATTCCTGACATGCATGGGCAGAATATCCAATTTTCTTCAATGCGCATACCCAATTACCGGTAATTCTTAATTCCGACATTTAGAGCCTTTTCCCCTTCAAAGTTTGCTCTGTTGTTGCATGTCACGTGAAGAGAATCAGATAGACAGACAGACAGACAGACAGACAGACAGACAGAGAGAGAGAGAGAGAGACAGACAGACAGACAGACAGACAGACAGACAACGACAGACCAAGACTAAACTGAGACTGAGACTGAGACAGAGACAGAAACTGCCAGACAGAGACTAATAGAGAGAGAAGCAGGAAGACAAAAAGGAGATTGAAATCAAAGAGCGTAAAAAGCCCGTTTCGTGATTGCGCTGCAGAGAGAAGGGGGGTGACAGGGGTCGTGAGCGTTCATTCTCCAGCGCTTTCCGGGAATGGTCGGTGACTCTTGCCGCTATCTGTCGGAAACGCTGTAACGCTGACAGGCACACACACAAGGATGGCTTGACTTGGAACTACCGAAATTCCTTAGGAAGTTACTGGGGCACTTCACTTATCTTTTGGGGGGCAGCACGTCACGTGCGTTGTGTCGTAAAGTGGACAGGCTTAACGGAGATAAACTCCTCCCTGGGTCTGAAAACTTCCTGTGGATACTTACTTTTTCCTTTTATTTCCTTCACCAGGTGGGCTGCCAATGCACAGGCTACAAAACTGCAAGACGCACAATTCCAAATCTGACCACTTCTGTTGTCTTTGTGAGTTTGCGAATCGAGGTTAAAAAAAACAGATTTTCCCTAGAAAAGGTAGGAGGTACTCGTTTTACATTCGCAGCCTCGACTGAATTTGTATATGTGATATATTTTCATTGTCATTATATCCGGTCGTGTTTTTATATATGTTGAGAGAAAACATGTGCTGAGTACTTTAAGATAATATCCAATTACGTTTGGACCAGGCCTGCGCAGCTGAAGACCTTAATCCAGTCACTGACAAAAAAATCACTTCACACAATGCACGTACAAACTGAGCACAGTGCACACCCTCCTCTCTATGTACCAATCTTTATCTTTATCTTTAATCTTTATTTTCAAGGGTTACAGAGTAAGTATTACATACTTTTTTTCATACCAAGGAGAAATCAGCATGCTGGGTATGTTCGTGTCATCCATCCACCGACCATTGCCGGCATGCTCATCAACAACAGATTGACAGGCATTCAACTTGTGCGCAAGATGTTCTGCGTGCGTTTGATAATGGGACATCGGTTTATTGCCTTATTCGAGGGACTCTTAGGAGTGATGTCAAAACCAACCCTTCCCTCCTAACAGACATGTGTGAGAGGACTCGAACCTGCACACCTAATCACTGTCATACCAACGCTTTAACCAGTGGGCTGTCCCCCTACCTTTCTTCTCTACACACACACACATACCCAGACACACATACACACACGCACGCACGCACACACACACACAAACAAACAAACACACAAGATAGGAAGAAGAAGAAGAAGAAGAAGAAGAAGAAGAAAAGAGAAGAAGAAGAAGAAGAAGAAGAAGAAGAAGAAGAAGAAAAGAAGAAGAAGAAGAAGAAGAAGAAGAAGCAAAAAACATTTCAAAACAAAACAGAGACAGACAGACAGAGACACACAGAGACAGAGACAGAGAGAGAGAGAGAGAGAGAGAGAGAGAGAGAGGAGAGAGAGAGAGAGAGAGAGAGAGAGAGAGAGAAGTATTTTCTTGCTACGTTTTCTGCATTGCTGATTGTGCACATATACATTTTCAGCCTGCGGACTGCTTAGAAATCGAGAAATTTAGAATATATCTTGAAACACGAATCAAACTTGAATTAAACAAGCAAAAAAAAACTATGACAGAAAAAAGACAAAAAATACACAAATCCATCAAAACTGCATGGTGCTTTTTCTTTTGCTTTTTTTGTATCCCACACTTTCTATCCCTCTTTCTAAAACAGCCTGAAGTCATTTCCAAAAGTAGTCTTTCCAAAACCAAAACCCTCACAGGACTTTTGTCCATGTTCCCCCAACTAGAAATCAATAAACCCGGTATACCCTGATGTGTAGCACTTTTCTTCAGCCTGCAACGCCCGTGTCCGCTCATGTGCAAGTCTAAGGTTTCTTTCTGTTAAGTACTGAGTTCAGTCTTTGTCCCAAAGCATTTTCTTGGTTTGTCTTCTACTGGTAAATCACCAGTCCTGACACCTCTCTTTTCTTCTTTCTCGCTGTTGATATGTGTGTGTGTGTGTGGTGTGTGTGTGTGTGTGTGTGTGTGTGTGTGTGTGTGTGTGTGTGTGTGTTATATATATATATATATATATATATATATATATATATATATATATATATATATATATATATATATATATATATATGGGACAGGGTAGCTTAGTGGTCAGAACATTGCGCTGGCAATTTGAGAGGATTTTTCCCTTGGAGTTAACATCAGTGCTGATTCCACTCTCCCCAAAAGTCCTTCGGATGAGACTATAAACTGAGGCCCTGTGTGCGAACGCACGCAGAACATCTTGCGCACACGTTAAATCCTGTTCCGCTTTTCGTAAGAGTAGGCCATTGTGTGCCGGTGGGAACAGATGACAAGATTTACAAAACTGCATACACACGGGGACTGGATGTAAAAAAGTACATGAGTGCTTATTCCATTATCCTCGCTATAAAAGAATAAATAAATGAATAAATCAATCAATATATCTCTGTTCCCATTTAGAAGAGCAGTTGAGACAGCGATGGTGTGTTCCGTTATTGCTGATGACGCTGGTGAAAAAACGTCTTCACGCATTTTCATTGTCCGTCTCCTTCTGGTGAATCGCATAAAATACCTCCATCTACTTTTTCGTCTTTTTCATGTCTTCCTTTCCCAACCTTGTCCTCCTCCTTCTCATACTTTTCCCCTCTGTCGATGTATTCCCATTCCCCCTTTTATATCCCCTCCTTTAGCCTATGAAATAGGCCTCCGCTCCCCCCCCCCCCCCACCTACACACACACACAGAGATAGAAAGAAAGATTGACAGACGGACAGACGGACGTAGATAGATAGATAGATAGATAGATAGATAGATAGATAGATAGATAGATAGATAGATAGATAGATAGATAGATAGATAGATAGATAGATAGATAGATAGATAGACAGACAGACAGACAGACAGACAGGCAGGCAGACAGGCAGGCAGGCAGGCAGGCAGGCGGGTACTCGGACGGACAGACAGACCGACGGATGGACGGACAGCAAGACAGACTGACAGACACAAAAACAGACAGGCAGGCAGAAAAGTAGACATATAAACAAACTGATTGATAAACAGTTATACACACTACATACAGAAGAATCACTCGGTATTAAGGCGACTCTTTCCTATCAATGATTCGACTATGCTTAAGTTTTGCTGCTGCCCTTTTATTGCCTTGTGTTGACATTTATGACCAACGATTGCAATCCTTCATAATTTATCAATGTGCCAAAGCTCTGAGCACTTTCGCTGAATGGTTTTTTTTCGACGTATTTGCTTGTAGAGAATATGAAGAAAGGATAGCAAATTTGAAAAATTTGATCAAAGACAGGGGGGTTTCCTCACACTCTGCTCCCTTTAGTGTCCCTTTTCATCTTGTATTTTTTCATCCTGCTATCATTTTTGTATGTTTTATTGACAAAGGTCACTGTACATCAAATAATTATAACTCTCTCTCTCTCTCTCTCTCTCTCTCTCTCTCTCTCTCTCTCTCTCTCTCTCTCTCCTCTCTCTCTCTCTCTCATATATATATATATATATATATATATATATATATCTTTACTTCTCTCTCTCTCGTCATTCCCTCCTTCACCTCCTTGTGTGTGTGTGTGTGTGTGTGTGTGTGTGTGTGTGTGTGTGTGTGTGTGTGTGTGTGTGTGTGTGTGTGTGTGTGTGTGAGAGAGAGAGAGAGAGTATGAGTGTATGTGTGTGTGCCTGCCTGCCTGCCTGCCTGCCTGCCTCCCTGCGCGTGCGTGCGTGCGTGTGTGTGTGTGTGTGTGTGTGTGTGTGTGTGTGTGTGTGTGTGTGTGTGTGTGTGTGTGTGTGTGTGTGTGTGCGCGAGCGTGCGCCTGTGCCTGTGCCTGTGTCTGTGTCTGTTAACGTACAAGCGGGTTGATAGATTTATACAGAAATGTCCTCCTGGTTGCGTTTTTTCCTAAGTTTTGTGGTTTTTTCTGAAAGGAGGATTTCAAAATCATACAGAAGGTGTTCCATTACTGTCTGCAAACAACATTCCTTCATTTGTTTGTTTATTCGCGGTTTTCCTTTTATGGTAGACCTGTTCTTTGGCTATATTGAAAAGGAAAGACATGTGTAGATAGATATGGACACCATCCCTTCCAGAACTTCTAGCGAGGGTGAGAAAGAGAGAGACAGAGATAGATTTTTTTTATCGAGAATAACAGAATAAGCAATCATGTGCTTTTTTTCATCCAGTCCCCGTGTGTATACAGTTTTGTAAATATTGTCATCTGTTCCCACCGGCACACGATGGCCTACTCTTACGAAAAGCGGAACAGGATTTAACGTGTGCGCAAGATGTTCTGCGTGCGTTCGCACACGGGGCCTCGGTTACAGTCTCATCCGAAGGACTTTTGGGGAGAGTGGAGTCAGCACTGATGTTCACATCCAGGAGAAAAATCTCCTCGACCGGACTCAAACCCGGTCTTCAAATTGCCAGCGCAATGTTCTGACCACTAGGCTATCCGCCTAGAGAGAAAGAGAGAGAGAGAGAGAGAGAGAGAGAGAGAGAGAGAGAGAGAGAGAGAGAGAGAGAGAGAGAGAGAGAGAGAGAGAGAGAGAGAGAGAGAGAGAGAGTGCGTGCATTGCGTGCGTGCGTGCGTGCGCCCGCGTGTGTGTGGTGTTTGTTTGTTTGTTGCTTTTCCTCTGAGGGGGGGGGGGGGGGGTGGGGGGGGGGGGGGGGGGGGGGTTGCTTGTTTTAGTGGGGGGAGGTCTTTTTTAAAGCAGCTACGTACTTTTTGAACTGCCCTTAATCCTCTAGACTGTTCTCAGCTTGCATTTTTCCCCCCTTGTTTCGCAAAATTTCGAGTTTCTATTTTCTAATTCTATTTAAGCTCTACATTTCGCTTTCCCCAGACGATTCGGAAATTTTTCTGAAAAGTGTAACCCTATCATCCCATGTTTCAGGTGTTATTCCCAGTCCGCGATGACACAAATTAGGTTATCTCTATTTTAGGGGCAAGCTTAAAACAAAAGCAAAAACCCCAGACAGAATATCGCTTTAAACAAAAACAACACCTGACGAACGCAGGAGACAACAAGAAGAAAGAGGAGACTAGGAGGAGGAGGAGGGAGAGAAGGAGGAAGAAGAAGAAGAAGAAGAAGAAGAAGAAGAAGAAGAAGAAGAAGAAGAAGAAGAAGAAGAAGAAGAAGAGAGGAGGAGGAGGAGGAGGAGGAGGAGGAGGAGGAGGAGAAGAAGAAGAAGAAGAAGAAGAAGAAGAAGAAGAAGAAGAAGAAGAAGAAGAAGAAGAAGAAGAAGAAGAACAACAACAACAACAACAACAACAACAACAACAACAACAACAACAACAACAGCTAGAAGGCAAACTATAAAAAGGGAGAAATGGACACACAGACCCAGATTACACAGAAAACAACCCAGAAGGAGGAACAGAACGACAAGAAGCAACACAAGAGGAGACTAAACAGAAAAAAAAAGTAAGGCGCATCCACAGGATGAAAAAGAGAAGGATGGGAACAAGGAGAAAAAAGTTTGTGCAAAACAAAACAAAAAAGGAACAAGAAGAAAGCACAGGAATATACACACAAGGAAGAAAAGAAATGGAACTACCACACTTCATGCCACAAACTCCTCAATATAATATAAGGAAGAAAAGAAATCGGACCATCACACTTCATGCCACAAACTCCTAAATATAACGTGACCATGCGACATAACCGTCGTATTCATCTCCCGTTCCCGAAACGCCGCTTTTCAGGTCAGTAAAACCAGTAACAGCAGGAGACAAGAGGCACGTCCTCCCGGACAATAATTGACTCTGGCACCGCCCCCCGAAAACTGGTGGAAAATATCAGGCAGTGGACGCATAAAAACAGCGCCACAGAGAAGAGTAACAAGACTTGTAAAATGGGGCTCGCCTTTCTGAGGACACGAACGCTCTTCTATTTCACAGTCCGCAGAACTTCATTTCTCCTCAACGAAAAGGACACCTGCCAGACTGACAGACACGCAAGCGTAGAGAGATGACAAGCACGAGGTTTAAGGGAAGAAGGATGGTCAGGAGGGAAAGCGGGGACATGGGATGTGGGGGTTGTGAGGGGGGAGGGTGGTAAAAGCTGAAATGATGGGAACGGCAGTAGTTTAAAGGAGATAAGTGCATTTGTGCTCTCTCTCTCTCTCTCTCTCCTCTCTCTCTCTCTCTCTCTCTCTCTCTCTCTCTCTCTCTCTGAACGAACGCACGCAGAACATCTTGCGCACACGTTAAATCCTGTTCCGCTTTTCGTAAGAGTAGGCCATCGTGTGCCGGTTGGGAACAGATGACAATATTTACAAAAACTGCATACACACGGGGACCGGATGAAAAAAAGCACATGATTGCTTATTCTGTTATCCTCGATATAAGAAAGAATAAATTTTTAAAAAATTAATATCTCTCTCTCTCTCTCTCTCTCTCTCTCTCTCTCTCTCTCTCTCTCTCTCTCTCTCTCTCTCTCTCATCTAAACAAAAAATGCACTCTAGCACAACACATGCACCTGCACTTACAAACCTCATTATCGATAACCTTATTCTGCGTAAGACTGACGTAAAAAATCTTGCACATAAACAAACACACACACACACACACGCACCACGCACACGCACAACACACAACACACACGCAAACACAACACACACACACACACACACACACACACACACACACACACACACACACACACACACACACACACACATACACACACACACACACACACATGAGACTATAAACCGAGGCCCCGTGTGCGAACGCACGCAGAACTGTCGCCTAAACATTTTGTGCACACGTTAAATCCTGTTCCGCTTTTCGCAAAGTAGGCCATTGTGTGCCAGTGGCAGCAAATAACAAGATTTACAAAACT